>JAKUAB010000058.1:0-48040 GCA_030579075.1 Taiozyma dajiaensis | reverse complement strand
CACCCATACACCACCCATACACCACCCATACACCACCCATACACCACCCATACACCACCCATACACCACCCATACACCACCCATACACCACCCATACACCCATACACCACCCATACACCACCCATACACCACCCATACACCACCCATACACCACCCATACACCACCCATACACCCATACACCACCCATACACCACCCATACACCACCCATACACCACCCATACACCACCCATACACCACCCATACACCCATACACCACCCATACACCACCCATACACCACCCATACACCACCCATACACCACCCATACACCACCCATACACCACCAATACACCACCCATACACCACCCATACACCACCCATACACACTGGGAACATGTAATTAAACATCGCCATTTGTATTGGTCAATACAGAGTTAATATGAGCTGACTATCGGATCTAAATGGATGAATGACAATATGTATGGAATTTTGATGGTTGGCTGTGAGTTATTCAAGTTATTTGATGATTTTGAACACTAGTTCTGTGTATCTCAAGCTCTTAAACTCTAATATTAATAACTGGAGCAATGAAACTGATTTGAAGATGAAGGTGGGTTCATGTTGGCTATTTGGCAAAGGAATAGCAGCTTAATCTCTCATCTGGATATTTGGATAACTTGCATTGGGGTCTGGTTCAAGTTGTTGGTAACTTGTTGTGAAGTAGGTAATCAGTATTCAATCATGACCAAGGTCTAACTGTGATTAAATAGTCAAATAGCCTTGATGTGATACTCAGGTACCATTTAGCATTATCACCAATCGATTGCGGTCTGAATTGTAGGTGGTTTCCCATCAACTTTTATAATTACCC
The DNA here is from genome assembly GCA_030579075.1 of Taiozyma dajiaensis. Lineage (NCBI taxonomy): Eukaryota > Fungi > Ascomycota > Saccharomycetes > Phaffomycetales > Wickerhamomycetaceae > Taiozyma > Taiozyma dajiaensis. The sequence continues at coordinate 47,189 of JAKUAB010000058.1, read as the reverse complement.
AAAGATATTTTCAATGTGTATTTTGATATGGGCACAATTTATTAACATTTGTTGTTTGAGTCTCATAATTTGATCAATACAACTTTAGCCTTGTGTCTCTTCAACTTTGACCGCCAAAATGCAGCTTTAATCCCATTTCAAAGTTTCCAAACTTTCATGGTCCTCATATCTCGTACTCTACTAGCTGGTTTTGGCTCCACAATTAACTCACTTTTGCCGATTCACTCGTCTCAAATAGCAATTCCAAAGAACCACATATAAATCACAGTGTCACATCTCCAGACTTCAGATACTGGCTGGCTCATTCCTCCAACTTGATTTGAATACAAGGGCTATGATGTATTTCCACCCTGTCAATGCCAGCTTCTCTTCTGAGTCTATTTCATTACTTTTTTATCATTGGCTCATTACACTCCTCACTTGGGCTCGATGCAACAAGATTTTGTCACTCATATATTCTATAACTGGGTTGTCAGCACCGTCAATCACCGATCTATGAACTAACGATCATTGCTAAAGAATCTCAAAACTGTTTTGGCCGCGCCTAGCGGAAGACACAGCTTGTTGACCCACTCGGTCTTTGTCCAAGTCCAAAAATTGCCACAACTGACCTTACTAATCCTTGATGACGATGTCACTGGTAATTTCATTTAGTTTAAAAGAGTTCTGTGCGACATCAAGAAACGCTTTAGATGTGTCTGAATAAGATTCTTGTGGCCACTTTTACATAACATTCCATCATCTCTATCATCAACACCAATGAGGGCAATACGAATGAGAAAAAGACTATGCTCGAATTACATGCCTGTGTATTAAATTAGGGTTTGCTCTTTATGGGTACGACATTCTAAGAACAAGATTTGTTCTGTTGGTTGTATCTCATCACTTGTGAAGATCACAGTAATTGCTTCAACACCTGACTTGATTATTCTAATAGAAAAGACGAAGAATATGTCAATAGAAATGATATAATTCTTATCCTGGACTTGTTAAAGATGAACTTAATATCACTTTTACATTTATTTTCCAGATGATGTTTTAGCAGCTAATTTATTCTACCTGTTTTTGACCTCCAGAATATCATTTTGATAAACATTTGCCAAAATAGAAACAGTACAGCATAGCTTAAGCCAGAAAACCAAGACATTAACAAATACTTCATTGAACACTATAAAATCTACCGCTCAATCAACTTTCAACTGCTGTTCTGATTCAATTCTCATATTCAAGGTGTCCATATCTGAAGTGTACGAAAATAGAACTCATTGAGATACACGCTTGGAGACTCCTACTGGCCTGAACCCATAGAACAATCGAAAAAACTACTACTCGAAGCTTAGCTTGTAATTTGTATGTACATATCAAAATAGTTGTCATCAAACAACTTTCAGCTTCAAGATTACATTCAACTTCAATACCACATCATATTAAGTGACATCCATATTAAATGACAAGGAAAAACACATTGAAAAACCGGTATATTCCTACCCTAAACTTGTTACGCTACCCTCAATCTTCTTATAGCTCAAGTTGCTCAACTTTTTCTTCAACTCATTTGAACTTGTGGTGAATTCTTCATCTGTACCTTCAGTCCATCTGAACCCATGTAATGGATGCTCTTCAAACAAAAACTTTTGACCTTTGATACCGTATAAGTTCTCTCTATATGTACCACCTTCAACTGGGTAGTCGTTCCAAACTAAACCTCTTTTTCTCAACTCTGGTAAAACAAGGTCTGTAAGTTCTTCAAACGATTGCGGAGTCACAGTTGGAGCAAAGTTGAATCCATCTAAACCACCAACTTCAACCCACTCTTGAATTTCATCAGCAACCTCTTGAAGTGAACCGATGAATAAGTCAGTTAGGCCTTTGACAGAGACAAAGTGGGCAAATTTCTCTTTGTTTATAGGACCTTGGTGTAGAATTTTTGTACAGAAGGTTTTCACTTTTTCACGATGCTCAACATTCTCCACTTGTGTTAAATCAACATCGTCATCATAAATTGAAAGGTCAACACCCATCCATCCTCCAAACAGAGCTAAAGCACCTTCCTTGTTGGTATATTTGGCGTAATTTTCGAATTTCTTCCATGCTTCTTCTGTGGTTTCACCAACAATCACCATAGCAAAAGTAAGAACTTTCAAGTTATTTGGGTCACGGTTATATTTCTCCTTAGCAATAGCCTTTACAGTTTCAACTTTCCTCTTGATACCTTCTAATGTTGCACCAGTAGTGAAGACAACTTCGGCAGCTTTAGCTGAAAGCTCCATACCGTTCAAAGAAGACCCAGCTTGAATAAGCACAGGGATACCCTGAGGGCTTGGTTCAGTGTAGCCTGGGCCGGGAACCTCAAAGAATTTACCTTTGAAGTCAATTTTTCTTACTAAATCTGGGTCAATATATGTTTGTGTTTCTGCATCCTCTTTGTTAGCATCAGTTCTAAAAGATGACAATAATAGTTCTGTGACAACCTGGACGTACTCTTCTGTTTTCTCGTAACGTTCAGGACCTGGTGGTAAAGGGGCGCCATTTAACAAATTTCTAGCACCGCTTTGTAAATAAGAGCTGACGATATTCCAAGCAACTCTACCGTCAGTCAAATGGTCTAGTGAGGCTAGTCTTCTAGCAAACAGATATGGGTGTTCGGAAATTGTACTAAAAGTGATACCAAATCCAACATTCTTAGTAACAGCAGCCATGGCAGAGATAGCAGTCTCTGGAGCTATCCCTGGGTGTTGATTTCCAGCTTTGACCCCAGTCTTGAAGTTTTCTGGACCTTTATAAACATCATATGGACCTAAAACATCAGCTAAAAAGATAGCATTAACTTTAGCAGCTTCAGCTCTTTTGGCCAAGTCGATCCAATAATCCAACTTCTTGTACTGAGCGCCTGTACTTCCTGGATAAGCCCAGCTACCAGAAGACTGGGTGTTAGGGACTGGTTGCTCAAAGAAATTGATCACAATTGGAGTGTTCTTTGAGATTCTCTGCTTTTTGGTGACTGTCATTGAAATTAAAGCTGAAGAAGATTAATGTGAATCCATCTGTTTTCACCTGGCCAAAGTTGGTGTTATAAAGAATACCAAAAGGAAACGGCAAGTCTTGGGTGTATAAGTGGTGTTTACTGTGGCATTGAATGGTGTGACACATTGTAAGTATTTTCTTGGATTATCATGTGTTGATGAAATCAGAACAATTTTTCTTTCATTTATATCAATCATGGGGAAAAAATCAAATGACGAATTGGACACTGAAGCAACAGAAAAGGGCTAAAAGGGGGCCATTAAAGAGACTCTAAAGTCATTATTTAACCTTCAACACTGTTGTACAAGCATTTCTGTAGGCTCTTCAACTCATAGCTGCTGCTTCACAAATATTTTCAGTTGTGGCGCTCATTTTGTATAAGATTTCATAATTGATAGACACTGTGGCATTACTCTGAATGACAATTTAATTGTGTCAAACTGATCCGACCCGAGAAATTTTTTGGACTATAACCCACAGACTCTGAATATTAATTTAATATAAATTTAATATAAAGCAATAAGTGACAGGTTCCTTGCAGGTCTTGGACCTTTGTTATCTATAAGTACCTGTAATGAACCATTAAAGCTTGTACAGGGATGTTTAGTCAATAAATGACGAGCCAAAGCTCTAATAAGTTCGGCTGTACCTTATAAGTTCCTTAGAAACTCATGTTTTGTTTATCAGACCAGACTGGATGTAGATCTCCCAGTGCTTTTTACAGTGTAAAGTGAAAGAGTATGGTACATATTGACGTTTCACATGGGTGCAATGCAGCCACTGCGCCCATCAAGATTTGCAGAGCACATAAGTTAGCCATATATTAGGTGCTACTTATAGGTAGCGAAATCTATTTGCTTAACATCTAGTTTTTCAACGAGCCGATGACCCGATGATTTGCTCATGTATTAGTGTGTATTCTGTGAGTCTTTATGGCCTTGCCACAACTTGCAAAAAGAGCTCTACCATAAATATATATATATGTGAACATGGTTCCATGTACAGTGTCAAAAGTAAGCCAAGGTCAGAAGTATACAGATGACGTCAAATTCTGCTATTCAAATTCTTGACCAAGGTGTTGGTTATGGTATTCTTGTTGGCGTTGGTGCCTTCTTTGCGATATTCATCGTTATTGCCACCTGGTTATCACATCGCTATCTAGGAGAGGATGAGAATTCAACTGAAACTTTCATGGTTGCGGGTCGATCAGTTGGTGTTGGTTTAACAGGTAGTGCAGTGATGTCAAGTTGGATGTGGGCTACCGTCTTGATTTGGTCTGTTCAAATGGTTTACAGTTATGGTATTGCCGCTGGTTATTTGTATGCTGCTACTCAGACTGTCCAGATTGCTATTCTCTCAGTTATGGCTGCTGAATCAAAGAAAAAGATCCCTGATGCACATACTTCCTTAGAAGTCATTAAATTGAGATATGGGTCTGCTACACATATTTTGTTCATCTTCTTTTCTTTAGTTAACAATTTGCTATCATGTTCCGCAATGGTGCTTGGTGCCTCATCTGTTTTCATTTCCTTATGTAACTTACACCCAGTTGCTGCTAATTTATTGATTCCATTTGGTGTCATGTTATACACTGCTGTTGGTGGTTTGAAATCAACGTTCCTGACAGATTATTTGCACACATTCATCTCATTGGTTATATTCATGTATTTCTCCACTGCTGGTGTTTTAAACAAAAAGGTCAACGGCATTGGTGACTTATACGACCAAGTTCTCGCCTATCAAGATACATCTGGCCTTTATGTTGAAGGTAACTACAAAGGTTCATTGTTGACAATGAAGTCAAAGGGTGCTTGGTATTTCGGGTTGATTCATAGTATTGGTGATACAGGTTTATCTGTCATGGACTCTTCTTTTTGGCAAAAAGCTTATAGTGCAGATGTTACTGCTACAGTTCCGGGATATATCATTGGATCCTTAGCTATCTATTGTTCAAGTTTTCCATTAGGTACAATTTGGGGTTTATTAAATGTCATCATGGAACATACCCCAGAATTCCCATTACCCAATGGTATGAGTGCTGAAAATATCAGTAACGCTCAAGGTCTTTTATTTACCCTCGATGCAGTTCTCGGTAAGAGCGCTGTTGCAGCAGCTTTGTTGACTATCTTTTTGAGTGTTACCTCTACTGTTAGTGCCCAAACTATCAGTGTTTCATCAATCATCAGTTTCGACATCTACAGAGCATACATTAATAAGGATGCACAAAACAAGAAACTAATTGCTATTTCACATTTTGGCGTCATTTTCTTTGGCCTTTTTTCAGCTGCCTTTAGTATCATGCTGCACTATGCTGGAATAAGTGTTACGTGGATGTCTTATTTCTACTCGATGGTTATTTGTCCAGGTGTCATTCCTTTGTTAGCATCCATTATTTGGAATCGACAGACAGCTTTAGCAGCTTTTATAAGTCCTGTTGTCGGTTGTTTTGCCAGTCTGGCTGTGTGGTTGGGCACTGCTAAAAAGCTTTATGGTACTGTCAACATTGACACCACTATGGAACAGCTACCATGTTTGTATGGGGGTTTAACTGCTTTGTTTCTGCCGGGCGTTTTGACAGTCATTATTAGCTTGTTAACTCCAGGTTATAAGTTTGACTGGCAGGTATTAAGAGATCCAAAATTAATTATCAAGGAAGACGATGGTTCCACTGGAAAGGAGATACCAGTCACGGAAAATAAAACACAAGAACTTCAAAATGAGGAACCAACAAATGATTCCCATGAAAAGGATGGTTACTTTAAGGATAAGACAGAGGTTAAAATCAACACTACGCTCTCCGATGCTGAGAGTAATGATGATACAAGAATATACAGAAATGGTCTAACGAAGGCTGAGTATGACAAGAAGGCCAACATACTGATCAAGTGGGCCTGGGCCTATGCAATTGTCAATATTCTTGTCACCCAAGTCTTATGGCCATTGCCCCTTTACCGTGACTACGTCTTCTCTCGAACTTTCTTCAAAAGTTGGGTTACATTTGCAATCATGACAGTTTATGGTTCCTTCTTAGCTGTTGGTATTTATCCGTTATGGGATGGTAGACATAGTTTGATTAAGGTGACTAAAGGAGTTTACGAAGATTTCATAAAGAGACAAAGAGATAGATAATTGGAAAGTAGAAATTCTGGGTTTGAAGGATATTTTTGTTCTTTTTAAATTGTAATGTAGTTGAGGTGCAAGATGTACAATCTAAATAGTCAGGGTAAATGGTTCACTTTAATATTTACCCTTGGTTCTGGCTTGTACGGTTTTGTTACACAATTCCCATTATTGCAAATGGGTATCAGAATGGTAATGGATATTCTTGAGATCAAAAGGGTAAATTGATTAAGCTGTCAAAGCCTCTTCAGTTTATTGAGACCTTTAGAATTAATGAGATACGACTTTTGATATTGTTGCTCAAGAGTGGCTACATCGGCTACTAAAAGTTAAATCAATATTACTCACTATTTCCTAGAAGCAATATATTAGAATCAAGGCGTTTTCCTCAGTATTCATAATCAAACCAGTATCATGAAGAGAAGAATTCTGGGGGCTTCAAAACTTCACACAGTTAGCCTATAAATAAAAGAAGTCAAAGAAGGTTCTGACCTCATAAATGGGTATTAGTGAGAGCTTTTTGAAAGCAAACAAACCTAGACATAACTGTCTGTTCATTTTCACGGCTTTCATTGCTTAAAAGATAATAGCAATTGGTATCAAAGCTAATAGACTACCAGCAACTTTATTAGCAGCACCTGCAAAAGTTGAGACGGTAGCAACAGATGATTCGGGTGATGGTTTAGGAGATGATTCAGGTGTTGGTTTAGATGGTGATTCTGCTGATGGTTTAGCTGGTGATTCTGCTGATGGTTTTGGTGGTTGCTTAGGTGATGATTTAGATGGTGAGGCAGTAGCAGTTGATTCAACAACCTTTGTAGTAACAGTCACAGTGTCAACACCACCATGTGGCTTAGTTTTGGTGTAAGTGACGATACCGCCAGTTTTACCTTTAGAAGTATGGGCAGTGACAGTGATAATGTCCTTTGACTTGGTAGTCAATGGGCAGTAAGTGGTGTACGAGGTGATGGTGTTGTTAAGGGTTTTGGTAACAGTTGAGTATCCCCAGATGGTAGTTTCTTCACTATTGGTAGCTGAAGAATCAACACTTGAGTATTGAGCTTTGATGTCGACAGAGACACTAATAGGGTAGGTGTTCAAGGCTCTCTTGGATAGTTTCTTGTCATCAATGGTGCTAATCACAACAGTACCTGAGGAAGTTATTCTAGTTAATCCAGTGTTTGGAGCCAAAATAGCAGTATAAGTGATTTTTAACCAGTCACCATCAGCGACTTGCTCAGTGTATTTATAGGAAACAAAGCCTTCAGATAACACAGCAGATTCTTGTGGGACGCCATCAACAGTCAATTTATGAACAATAAAACCTTCACCATCGGTGGACAACTCAATGAAGTTCCATGGGCCTAATGAACCTGGAATGAAAGCAGTGAAGAACAAAGCTCCATCTTCAAATCTGGCTTCCAAGTATGGAAAATTAGTTGGGTTAGGATCTGGACTAATAGTGGATGAATATGAGGAGGACGAGGAGGAAGTTGGCGGTGGCAAGGTGGAATCGGAGGACAGAGACGACGATTCTGAGAAGGATGACACATCTGAGGAGGATTCGTTAGAGTACTGTAGTGCGTTGGCTAAAGCGACAGAAGCTAGAGCAATAATGGAGCGAGTGAACTTGACCATGATAGGTAATTTGTAATAACGATCGTTGCGGGTTATAGGGATAAAAAGAAGACAAAATGTGGATTACATGAGGAATGAGATGGATATTTATAATAATTTGTAGGTTTAATTAAACATCATTTGCACTGGCTCCACTTTTATTGCACCATTAATAGTATATTTGATGTGATAAGGTCATGAACAGACAACCTCCCGGGGGCAACAAGAAGAGATCTGAGTGCCATACCATTGCCCGCGTGCATATGCATATGTTTGTAGTGATGTTACCCTTTTGGGACATTAGGTTTACTTTTGTACCTGCACCCTGCAGCTAATCTGGGACCCTTTTTGGTCGTTTCGGCATGGGCCACGCTCCTTCCAGTAAGGGGGTGAGGACTCAGGAGCAATCAGCAGAACTCCACAGAAATGAACAAAGCAAAAGACTTCCACTAGATTGTCACACTTGCGTCTTGCATCGGCCAGCTCAATCCAGAAGAAAAATTTCCCATATTTGTTCTTTCTGGTTTTGAGTGTTGTTGTGGTAGACACTAGATAAGCCCCTTGTAAAACGTCCTCAAAGGGTTCTGGTCAATATCGCTTCTGCCTATAAATTAACGTCTGGAAAGAAAATCTGGAGATCTTCGCCCCCTCCATAAATATACAGCTGCCAGAACTACTATGGATTCATTTACTAGCTCACTGGCTTTCTGAGTTATTTTTAATATTGATAAACTTTATCAAACTCAAATTTTTGGAGACCTTTCTAATAAACACGCTAGGCTGTCAATGAACTTTATCGTAAAACCAACAATTAGTTCGCCAGCTCCCTCCTGGCTTTTCAAGTAGGTGTTGTTGTTACCAGTGAGATCTTCTTTGTAGCAATTCCGAAGTTTCTCTAATATACTAGTGCGGGATCCTCCCGTCATTAATTCCATGTGCTGCATCTTTGCTGCCATGTGTCTAATTAATTACCAAATAGGGAAAGTTCATGTTCATCCTGCACTTTTACTATAGTTACTAAAAGCTCTTGATAATATAATAAATATCCAAGTTTTGTTAACCTCACTTGGTTGCTACGTCTTCTTGACCATCTTTGAAACTTAAAGTCTCAAGAACCTCTAGTTCGATGACTTTATGGGGTGTGGATCTCTCCCAAATTGGTGCATGTTAAGACGTAATTGCAATTTCTATGGCTGGTGAGAATCTTGGATTCCGTCCCCCCAAAACCATCAGGAGCAGTGTTTCTGATGGCTATATGAAAGGATCCAATTACTGGATCAGGTGCTAAAGTTCATTTCTAGTGCATTAAAAAGCAAGAGCTTACAGTCCTCAAGTTCCCCAGACTTATTTTGGAGTCTAGTCCAAAGTCCCAAAGTGGGGTGAGGCCGCAGTGTGAGATCTTGATGTTTACGAATCCCTCTATTGTTCTCCCCATGAAATCTAGATACTATCCAAAGATGAAATTTTTTTAGCAGCCACACCCCAAAACAGGTAAATGTTCTTCAGTTTACTGGTCCTTCCAGCTTCCTCTTTTGGAATCCCATGTTGCTGAATCTGAAAAGTTAGTGGGAGCCTATAGTAGTGGTCAGTTGATTATGACCAGAGACAGCTGCCGTGATGATTTCCAAGTTTATCTCTTCAAAGAATCAACTAAATGTCCAGTGCTACGTTCCAACTCTAGATTCAACTTCATTTCATTCTTTGATTCAAGTCATCTTAGTAGTGAATACTTAAGATACCCAAAGATATATCTTCCAATTTCATTTGAAAATCGGATTCAATTCTTTCATGGACCGTTTCAGCAAGCTCTGGCCTCGGTGAAGGTACTTTCCATCACTAACTTCGCCCACAACTCCAATTTCTCTGTCCCATACCACTTTCCCCCTTAGTACAGTGTAACGAGGCCAGTTGGTGAACTTCATCCCTTCAAAGGGGGTATAATCGATAGAATGGTGCAGCATCTCGTTCTTTAGGTCAAACTCAAACTTCCCTTTTGGATACCATACGGTGAAGTCAGCATCGTAACCAACGGCAATTGCGCCCTTATTCTTGACACCATACAATTTAGCAGGATTACTTGAACATATCTCAACGAATTTCTGAGGAGTAATACGTCCAGTTTCAACACCATAGCACCATAATAGTGGTATTCGTGTCTCCACTCCCGGCATCCCATTGGGAACATCAACATAATGAGGAATCCCATCTCTCAAGGCAATCTTCTTACCTTTAGGGTCATTATACCTGGCTGTGGCATGATCACTTGAAAATATTGTCACTGTACCATTCTCGATCTTGCTCCAAACAGCCTCCAACTCCTTGTGGTGTTGACGTAAAGGTGGTGAACAGATATATTTGGCACCTTCAAATGAATCATCTGGGTCTTTATGAGAATGGCAATTCTCTTCTAGATGTTCTGATGTCAAAAGTAGATATTGAGGACATGTTTCTGCATATATTGGAATGTTTTGTCTCTGTGAGTTCTCAACATGAGTTAAACCTGCTTCCGTGGACATATGAACAATAAGAATTGGAGTATCAATGATCTTTGCCAGCGTTATCACACGATATGATGCCTCATCTTCAGCTTCAATTGGACGTGAGATTGTATGATATGCTGGCGCACCAAGATTTTTGGCAGCAAGTTTGGCATTGATAAATTCAATTACATCAGAGTTTTCAGCGTGAACCATCGTTGTAACACCGGCCTTTCTTGTTTCTAATAACACATCCATAATTTGGGAATCTTCTAACTTGTAACTTGGATAAGTTGTGTAAACCTTGACACTGGTGACGCCCATCTCCACCAATTTTGGTAGCTTTGATAACGCTTCTACTGAAGGGTCTGATAAGATCAAATGATAACCATAGTCACAATAGCTGCTTTCCGCCATTCCTTTGTAATCCTGGATGATCTTCACAAGGTCTGTCTGCTTCTTTTTCTGTAGTGCAAAGGCAATAATCGTGGTAGTACCACCAGCAATAGCACTTCTAGACCCTGATTCAAAATCGTCGCCAGCTAATGAGAAAGCCGTATCTAGATGAACATGAGCATCTATTCCACCTGGAGTAACGTAACCACCTTGAGCATCAATGTACTTATCCCCTGTTAGTGGTTCTGTTGACATTGTTGAAATAATTCCATCTTTAATACCAATATACGTTGAAGGAGGTAAAATCTCTGAGTTTGTCACAATGTGGCCATTGAAAATAACAAGATCAAATGGCATAGTTTACTCTCTGATATTAGGATTGAATTCAATTATCTTCAGGATAAAAGCATCTCAGTTGAAGAAAAAGAAGTTGTGTCCACTGTCCAGTCTTGAATTTGAGGTAGTTGATTGTTGATTCAATTTGATCGCGTTTACCCGATTCAGATAAATTCCGAGATGCCTCTTCAACACATTATTCCGTTTAATCTACAGGCTCATACCAGTAGTTACTACTATAAGTTAATTTAAAATCAATGTAAAGTTTATTATCATATTAATGAGATTGACATAGCTTAAGCTGGCTTTATGATATTTACCACCATTTATCTGGACCAAAAGTGGTGTTTTTAGGCAAAGTCCAATAAGGAGTTCCCTTAGCATCAATGGTGTTTTTATAGACATTGTTCCCCCACCAGTTCAAGTGACCACCTGGGTATTGAACACAAAGAAAGATCACCACAACGGCCAATGCAACCGAACTTTCCACTGCAGCACCCATGACAAATCTGTATTTCGCATCCCAACGTACAAATCTTTTCTTGATGGTATTGATCACCAAAGATGCAATGAAATAACAACCGTAATTGTATGGGGTAGAAGGTGGAATGTTACCTGGACCAGTAAAGAATACAGGAGCACTGATCTTACCGTACCATTTGTTTGGAGCCTTTTTGTATAAGTAATATGTGAAGAAGGGAGCAATAGCACCAATCAAGAAAAAGTACATGATAGCATTGTAACGTTGGCCAGGGGAGAACAAGTACTTTGGAATGGACCAGATGATTGAGGCATTGAAAATAGTACGACCATTTGCACAGATGAACCCATCAGATTGAGAAGTGGAACAAATGTCATCAATATTGTGTCTCATCCATTCTTGAACACCAACGTTAACTAAACCAGCTAATAATGTTGAATAAATTTGAGTAAAGAACAACAAACGTGGAGCAATCTTTAGATATCTACCCATTTTCAAGTCACGAGTCAGTTCTAGACCTTGTCTCATGACGATAAAACCATAAACTTTAAACAAAACATTGGCCAAAGGTCTGTATGGTAAGATGTAACCACAAACCAATTCGGTAATGATATTTAAACCAACATGTTGGTTGGTGATACCTTCCAACAGACCTTGAGGAATGAAGTTCAAAGCAGAAATAATCAAAGCAATTATCAAACCCCACCATGGTAAACCTGTATCCCAGTAACAAACAGTGACGAAACTCAAGGCCAACATGATCACCAATAACACACCATACCACCAATCTGGGGCTTCTTTATAGTTCTTCATCAATCTTTTGTGAATATCTTCACCACCAGCTCTTGTATCACGTAATTTGTCGTAGATTTCCTTGCCATGGTATAAGTAAGCATGAGTGAAAATTCCAATGACAGCGGCAAAGTTCAGGGCATAACTTAATAAATAAGAGAATGGAACAAACAATGGAGAGTAATCTTTGTACTTCTGCTTATCAATTCTGAAATCAGAATTTAAAATCTTTGTCACATTGTACTTCTTTTGTCTGTTGTCAAAAGTTGAAGTGGAAATAACTGGCAAGTATTTGGCATCCCAAGTGTTGGTGAAATATAAAATTGGTAATAAAAAGATAAAGAAGATGAAAACAGAGGCGTAAGTGTTAGCAACAACCCAAAATGGAGTAGCGAAAACAGAGCCCGACATAGCTTGTGAAATTTGTGTGTAATCAAAAGTAATGGGTAAGGCACCAATACCACCTTGAACACCAAAGATGAAGTTAGCAATAAAGTTGTTTCTTGTCTTGGGTCCCCATAGGATAAAGTTGAAGTATGATAACCCTTTAAAGATAAAACCTGGAAACCAATACCAAACGAATGAAATGGCAAAGGTTGCTAGGAAGAAACCATAACGAGATATTTTCCAACCATTGATAACAGTATTATTATCTCTTGGAGAGTGCAATGTTTCAAACATAGAAATGGAAATCAATGTTTGAGGCCAGATCATGGCTGGTGGGTCAACCAAGAAACGACGGGTCAATCCCGCAAGACCATAGCCTAGACATTGAGTAGTCCATACCAATAAAATCTGATAACCAACACCATAATTTTTGAAATAGAAGTTTGTTTGGGCAATTAAAATGTTTGTAGCATAAGCATTTGATGAGGTCAATGAGACACAAATGGTTAACAAACCATGTTCCTTGATAGTGTAAGGACCAGGGTTTAAGTTAAAGAAAGGATAACGGCATCTCCAGTCAGGTAATTTAGCAAAGGCTAAACCAACTGGGTAAGCGACAACTTGAGCAACCAAGAAGTTGATGGTCAAGGATGGGTAACGTAGAGAAAAGAATTGATTGACACCAGCAAAGACAACCACAAAGACGGTTGTCAAGAACCACAGTCTCCAGTGATTTATCTGTATGGTGGGGTCATCGGTATTTGGAACAACCTCTCTAACCTCTGGGTATGGGGAATTATCTAGCTTTGAGATATCCTTTTCAATATAGCTGAAGTTATCAGAGTCGATCTCAATCACTTCGATGTCTACTTTTTCCTTGGAATGGTCCAGGGAAACCACCTCTGAGGCCTCTATATCTTTCACCATGAGAAGTTTCTGGTGGTTTTATCTTTTTGAGCGTTGAGCAGATTTAGCAGCTGTTCCAGATGAGTGTTGGTAATCGAGGGATGGTGAGACCTTTTATACATTAAGTAAATTAAGGCATTAAGGCCATAAAGGTCGTAAAAGTGTCAGGATAGACAGAAGTACGTCATAGATAATATAAAACTGTCTATCATGCATAGAGCTGATAACGTAACGTCACGTGACTGAAGAGTCAAATAGATTGTATAACTTCTCTGTATTTAATATCAACTCTAAGCTGTTGATTGGGTATTAACTTCTACACCCTGTCTGTGTTTAGAAGAGACTAATATGAGCTCATGAACCGCTCAGATTCTGGTGTTTGCTGTTTGATGTTTGATGTCTGGTGCCTGTTACCTGGTTCATTTATCCAAGATGAGGCTAAGCTTTAACAAGAAATCTGTCAAAAGATTGAGAGTAAATAAACTGAGGCTCAGCTTTAAGAAGAAACCTGTCAAAAGATTAAATAAACTGAGGCTCAGCTTTTTCAGAAGTTCTGTATGTGATTTACAGCTATAACTTTCGTTTGTAGTCAAAAATTAAGCAAGTGGACGCCATGCTTATGAAGATCCTCTGGTGTGTATGACAATATTTTAAGTTCAAAGCCAGCTCTCACATCAGAGCACAATTATCCAGTTCCATGGTAGCTGGGAATTTAGTCTGTGAAGGTTGACAATAAGCAATATTATTACGTTCTGGATTCCTGAGCTCTCAAGACAAGTCCCTTTCACTATTCCCTCAACTCTTCTTAATTAGTTGAGTATGTGGTGGTAATGGTAATAGCAACTGTGGAGGCGCTTATCTTAATAATTGAGCAGTTACTTACAGCGCAGTATCAGATGCCTCATGTGGTACTTGCCTGATAAAAAACCTGGTTACTGAATTAGAAAGTCAGCCGTATTCGGCTATCTTAGCGCGCACAAAAAGACGACGGTTCTTGAGTAACTTCTATGGCAATTAAATATTTGAGTGAGCTGTAGAGTTCATATAACTCTTCTACGTATACATCCTAATAATTCCACACTTTAAGATCAATACCTCGTAGGTTTAACATTACAGATAATAAATCATGGGAGTAATTTTAGAAGTAATAACAGTCTCAAATCGGGCAAACATTTGAAATTTTAAAGTTTGTATGAAAATACAATCACTATCATCATATTCTTACCAGAAACAACTATAAGTGTATATCTATATTATCAACTTCCTGATACCGTCAATCTTGCCCTTCTTACAATTAATCAACCTTGTCCCTGTAACTGGGCATCTTGGGACATCCATCTCATCCAAATAATTGAAGATACATGGATAACAGAACACATAACCAGTCTCTATGATGGCATGATTAGTGATCTCATTATCACAAATTGGACAATTCGGTGAGTTTTGTTGCTTGGCTTGTGTGAGTGAAGAAGGAGGTGGTATCGGTTTGTCAATAACATTCTGTTGTCTCTTTGCCAGCATTTGTGTGAACTCTGAGCTTGACCACCATTCCAAGAATTTTAACAAGAATATACCAGATGGGAATATAGTACTTGATAATTGAGACATGATACTATTAACTGGAGATGAATAATGATTCAACTGTGAGATCAAATTTTGATAAAAAGTTGGTGGTCTCTTTGACAATTTTTGAATTTTTGGCTTATGTTCATTCAAGTTATAGTCAAATTGGGTAAGTCTACTATATTGTATTTGGAATAGGCAGTCAATGGCGCTTGGAGATTTCGTTTTTCCAGCTAAGTATAGTACTTGGAAAAAAACGTCGAGGACCTTCCCCACAGATATTAGGTATGGATAGATCTTCACCAGCCAAAATTTAAATGAATTCTTATCGAGTTGATTCAACAACATCTTTGGATATAACTTCTCATAAAGAACATCACATTTCTCTTTTATGTATTCTAATCCCACAATCTTGAAAAGTGATGCCAAGATTTGCCATTTGTTCAACCTTCTCTTCATCTCAATCATATCAAATATCACACCATCTCTATCATTGATATTGATCTTATTCTTACTAATTCTCTTCAAACCATAAAATTTCTCCGTGAAAGAAGCATTCCATTTCTTCAAGAAGTGAATTTCGAGGGCACCTCTCACCAATAAATTGATCTCGGGAAAATATAGGGCTAGTTTGAGTAGGTATTTGGGATACTTTGTAGCATAATGGACAATCATGTACCTCACAGCTGGGGAAACTAATTGAGACAGTTCATTGGAGGAAATAATCTCAAAGATGGTAGGTGTTTGGTCCAAGGACCTGGAGTCCAGAGACGAATAGTAATCCATAACCTTTGATACCTTTGTTTTAAAAGGGATAAACTTTTGAGACCTTTGAGAGACCTTTGAATCTTTATTAAGGTCCCTTTTTCTGAGGTATATTTTCACCGAGGTCATTCTAATAAAATGATCCCGGAATTTACCGCATTCGGCTAAATCACATATCAACTCATCAATCAGAATAATTTTTATCTACGTCAATTTGCCTAAAATTGGAATCATTAATTATTAGCTATAACTGAAACTCGGTGTTAATATGTCCCTGTCTCTTAACTTCATTTGAAACTTTCGTTAATAGAGACAAGTTTTCATTTACTGATCCAAGAGTTAATAATAAGTTGAAGTCATTCTCAAGATCTACCAACTGTGTCTTAATGTCTTCATTTGCCTTGAAATTTAACAACTTAGAAATCAATGCATTGATATTTCTCAAAATTGCCTGATCCTCTGGTTTTGATTCGAGATATCTCTTTAGCGCTTTGATTTTTCTCTCAATGGAGGCCAAGGTGAATTTTTGTAAATCAACTTGTTGTTTTAACTTTGCCTGATTGCTTAGTTCAACACCGTCCTTCAAGTTCAAAATAGTATCAACGGATATCTTTTCAGCGTCTTTAGAGACAATATCGTATTTTAATTCACTTAAATCTGTATCATAAACTTTGATAAACTTCACATTTGAAAACTTCTGAGTTGCCAAAGCTGGGTTAAACACCAAGAATTTTGGTTCAGTATTCAAATCTTTTAACAGATCTTCAAATAGAGCAGCCAAGGTATCATCAATATCGAGTCCCACAGTATTAATCAAGTAAGCACCGACAACAAACTCATCGGGATATATTGTACTGAATTGGCGAATCTTCTCCTCAAGGTAAAGATGATCTAAAACACCGCCATTGAATACCAATTCAAAGGAGTTGAGAATATGCGTAGTATCTGACTTGAACCCAGTAAGCACACCAAGATCTATCAAGTGTTAGTAAATACTCCTTGCCATCAATCAGGAAATACATGTTACTTACAGGGCTGCCTTGTGTGTAATTGGGTTTGGCGAATGTAATGATCTGAGATGTTCAAAAGGGTCAAAGGATGAAGGGAAATGGACATTGATTGAATTAATTGGTTTGAAAATATGTATCTCTCTGTGTGTGTGTCTGTGTGTGTTTAGGGGGCAAAAAAAAGGATAAATCCACTTATTTTAAAGGGCTCTCTCTCATTCTCTCTCTGTGTGTGTGTCAATTCATCAAATCAAAATATCGCGAACTCGTTTTATATTGATTGTGTCTCAAAGAGAATTGATTTGCCACAAAAAAAAACAGTAAAACAATTCAAAGCTCAAAAAAAGAAGGAAACAAAGTTGATTTGTTATGGGTGTCCACTCACTATGGAACATTGTGTCACCCACGTCGCGTGCTGTCCGATTGGAATCTCTATCGAGGAAGAGACTGGCTGTGGATGCCTCCATCTGGATTTATCAGTTCCTAAAGGCGATGAGATCGAAAGATGGCCAGAAACTCAATAGTTCCCATATAGTCGGCTTCTTTCGTCGGATCTGTAAGCTGTTGTATTTTGGTATCCAACCGGTATTTGTGTTTGATGGTGGTGCTCCTGTTCTGAAGAGAGAGACTATTAGTAGAAGAAAGGAAAGAAGGTTGGGTAAGAGAGAAAGTGCTAATAAGGCTGCAAAGAGATTGTTGGCATTGCAAATACAAAAGCAAAAAGAAAGCCCCAAAAAGACAGAATCAAAGGCCACGGTTAATGAGGAAGATATTGAGTATCACTATCTTGAAGACCAGCAAAAGTCCAAGGAGCAATTAAAAGAACAAGAATTTGCGAACTTTAAAAGCACTGATGATTACCATCTTCCAAAGATTGAAGGCTTTGAGCACTCTAAATCAGACACGAGGCTTTTGGGTGAAGAGGAGTTCAAAGATATGTCTGAACATTTGGATGAGTTGGATGGCATTGATCTGAATAAAATTGATCCTGGCTCTTCAGAGTTTGAAGCACTTCCTTTGACAACACAGTACATGGTCCTATCACAGTTGAGACTACGATCAAGATTAAGATTGGGTTACTCAAAGGAACAATTAGAAGAAATCTTCCCTGATTCAAAGGACTTTTCAAAGTTTCAAATTGCAATGGTTGCTAAAAGAAACTTCTACACAACCCGTCTTATGAACTTGATGGATGCTCCGGACAACAATGAAATCAACACTTCTGTAAGGAGAATTGCCGGTGAAAGAAATAGAGCTTATAAAATACAAAAAACTGAGGGTGGTTGGTCGTTGAGTTTAGATGATAAGGGTACTTCTTCTAATCCTATTAATGTTGAGAAAGAGGAAAAGACAAAGAAACCATTCGAAATTGATGACAGTGATAGCGATATTGAGTGGGAAGATATTCCCTTAAATGTTGAAGAAAAGCTTAGAACTAATCAATCCATCAGTGCACTTCCGCTTCCCCCTTCGGTTGCTTTAACTAGCAACAGTGGCTCTGGTGAAGGTACCATTCGTTCATTTTCTTTTAGTCCAAAGAAGAGGAAACAAGTCCCAAAAGCGGATTCGGAGGCTGATGAAGACTTTGTTAATGAAATCGAGGAAGCAGAGCTCTTAGAAGCTATAGAGAACTCCAAGGTTGAGTTAGCAAAGCAGCAACGACTTGAGGAGAGTCTAATTGAGTCAAGGGCCAAAGAGCTACAAGAAAGTGGTGCAAAAGGTGATGCAGAGGGTGATGGCGAAGATATTTTTGAAGATATACCTTTTGATCTTCCTCAACCTCCTAATCTAAAGGATACATTACTTCCCAGGGGCCCCTCAAGACCTTTGACAAACCCGAGTCCTCCCAATTTTAAAATACCAGAGAGTAGAGTTCGTACTGAAATGGACCACTTGTTGAATCTTGGAGCCTCGCCTAAGCTTAAGGCTCCTCCTCCTCCTCCTCCGCCAGATTCTTCTCTTGAATCCTCGGGAGATGGAAAGGATGATGCCAGCGAAGAGAGAAGGCCAGATGTACCTTCATGGTTTAATTCGTCATTCTCCAATCCATTCAAGCCCAATCATGATCAGCAAAAAGATAGACAACATGCCGATATTGGTTTGGTGACTTTTAACGAAGCTCAGGAGATACTGAAAATCAAAGAAAGCAATGTTGATAATGGTGATGATGATGAAGTGATTGAGCTAGACAATATTGATGATCGTAATCATGAAGAAGAAGTTATTGAGTTGGGCCAGATTGAAAATGATATTTCAGTTAACCCTACTTCTGCTAGTAATCTCGTTGCTCAAAAGGAAAGTTTTACTGATGAGAAGTCTACTCACATAGATGCAGTTTACCAAGAATCCAAAACTAAATCAAAGAACCCTATAATACCCTCTACTGTTTCGCCAAAGCCTGTTCCACCAAAGCCTATTTCACCAAAGCCTGATTCTTCGGAGCACCATGATTTGAACCCACAGGTGCTTGATTACGAGTTCTATGAATCAGAAAAAGAGGAATTGGCTGATCAATTGGATCAAGAGGAGGCAGAGCATGAAGAATTTCAAAGAAGTTTGAATCCCAAGATTGCTACTCCTGCATTGGATACCCTTGGTTCGCTTTCATCGTTGAATAAACAACGAGCCAAGGATCTACGTGATTCGGATGAGGTTACGATTGAGATGGTGAAAGAAGTTCAAGAGTTACTGGCTTATTTTGGTATCCCATATATCACTGCCCCTATGGAAGCAGAGGCCCAGTGTGGCGAATTGCTATTGTTAAATCTAGTAGATGGTATAATCACAGATGATAGTGATGTGTTTTTATTTGGTGGTGACAAAGTTTACAAGAATATGTTTCATGAAAAACATTATGTCGAGTATTATGATGGGAAGACCATTGAGAAGGAGCTTGGTTTGGACAGAGGGAAACTCATTGAACTGGCACTTTTACTTGGTAGTGATTACACTGAAGGTTTGAAAAGTATTGGCCCTGTTAATGCCATGGAGATTCTTGCAGAGTTTGGTAATTTAACTGAGTTTAGAAGATGGTTCATGGAAGGTCAGTTTGATCTTAGTGTGCAATCCAAAGAGTCCACATTTCAAAAGAAGTTGCGCAAGAAATTGATAAAGTCTGAGGTTGTTCTGGATAACTCTTTCCCTGACCAAAGAGTAAAACAGGCATATGTCCAACCTGATGTTGATTCTGATAATACTGACTTCAAATGGGGGCAACCAGACCTAGACAAACTTCGAGAATTCTTGATGATCAATGTTGGTTGGAGTAAAGAGCGTGTTGATGAGGTGCTGATCCCTTTGATCAGAGATTTAAACAAGAAGAAAAGAGAAGGTGTGCAGACTACCTTAGGTGAGTTTTATGAAGTTGAACAAAGTTCATTTGGAGGTAAGAAACAGAAGAACAGGAGAGTTGCTGAGGCAAGTGCCCAGATCAAGAGAAGAAAGAGGTAGATTGTGGTTGTATAATTATCAACTTCAAATAAATAAAAATAGCAATGATGGTACACTTACATTCCATGTACTCTAATATGGTGACACTCTGCCTGGTCCTATATGCCACTGAGCCATATATCATGACTCACCTGGTATGTCTAGTGACCCCTTAGCCCCTGAATACTCAATCCAATGGGCCCGTGGGAGTGTTTAAATTGGCCTGCATCGGAGAAAATGAAACACACTTTAAATTCCAAGTGCATAAGAAGATGACAACTGAAATGACGGCATTTTGAATGTTTTGTTGGTAATTTATGACTCAAAACAGTCAAATGGCCAAATTCGGGTAAAAACTACAAAAGCCGAGAAAATGACACATTTTCCATGTGAGTCACCGGAGAAATTATAAATAGCGAGAGAAAATCCCGATTCTTTTCTAAACTTGTCACATTTTATAGCTTCACGCTAGTCAAAGTTCGGATTTTTTCTCTGTTCTTTGACACTTCACTCTCCTCGCACACTTCTTACGATTCTTACGCCTTTTTTACACATTGTCCCCGTCCCATTAGTTTGTTTATTTGTTCATTTCACTTGTCATTATTACCCCCATGTCTTTCTAAATTCACCTCCGTTTTAACATCATAGAGTTTATAGAGAGGTTTCCAAAGAAGGCCTGAATAGTTCTATCCTGCCTTCTTGGTGTCACGTTTTACCGTTTTCCACACCAAAAGTTTTATTGTTACGATTAGTTTGTTCGTTTAATCCCGCTTTTCTCATCCATCATTATGTTTACGACCGCATCCCATCTTATCACCCCTCCATCTACAACCCTTGCATCATCCATCCATGAAAAATCATCAACTGACATTGCCCAATACGTCTCCAAATCTTCAAGATTAATTCTATCCCTTTGGCAAGTCACACCTTGCTCAAATTTCGAATCTTACTTGAAGGAAATTTTGAAAAGGTCAAGATGCTCATTACCAATGCTTCAATTGGCTACCTACTATGTTTTCAAATTAAAGAGAAAGATGGTCAAGTCTGAACCTTCAAAGATTGACTGCCCAAAAAAGGTCTTTCTTATTAGTCTGATTCTAGCCTTCAAGTTCCAATATGATTCCAACTATAGCTTTAAAAGTTGGTCCAAAATTTCTGGTCTTTCTATCAAAGAGTTACAGCACATTGAAATGGATGCTCTTAAACTGTTGAATTATGAACTGAATGTCAAATTTGATACTTTTAATTCTTGGTTGAAGTTTTTAAGAGCTACCATATCTGGTGAACCTGAAATTGAAGTGAATTCTTCATCAAAGAGACCTTTAACTTCTGATGAATTTTCAATTGTTACCAAAAGAATCAAAGTCTCCAGTTAAGATACTAATAAATATCTTAATCAAGTGCTCATAAAGTTGTACTCTCTCAGAGCGAAATTTCTTGTGTATCTTTTGTTTTTCTGAGGAGCAATAATCATCTCACGATCATCTGTATTAATTTCAGGATTATCCCTTATGATTAATCTACTGCGTCTCTAATTTAAAAAATCAACTCCATACTCTATCTAAATCTAGCTCCATAATGACAAAATCTAATCCAACTATTCAACATTGGAACCAACAATCTGTTCCCAAGTTTTGCCCTCCTTCTTCAATTCAGCAGTCAACTCATCCTTGATTTTGGCCACTAATCCTGGACCTTTGTAAGCAAAACTAGTGTATAATTGGACAAAAGTAGCCCCATTTTTACCAAACTCAAGAGCATCTTTACCTGATGAAATACCACCACAGCCGACAAGAACCAAATCTGAACCTTTAGCATACTTAGCAGCAGTCTTCAAAGCTTTTAAGGCCAAAGGTTTAACTGGAGCACCAGATAACCCACCAGCTTCATGCAGTAAGTCTTTGTGGTGTAAATGTTCAGGGCGTTGGATGGTAGTATTGGAGATGATGACACCATTGATCTTTGCAGTCTTAGCACTGTTAATAATGGATTTGATTTCTGATTCTTCTAAATCTGGAGCGATCTTCACCAGGATTGGAGTAGTCTTACCATCTCTTTCAATCAAAGAGTCACGTCTGGCAACAACTGAACTCAATAAAGTGGTCAACTTGCCACCATCTTGTAGCGATCTTAATCCAGGAGTGTTTGGAGAGGAAACATTGATCACTAAGACATCAGCATACTGGTTGAAGTTTGAAACACCACTAGTATAATCAGAAATTTCATCACCAGTTTTATTCTTACCTAAATTGATACCCAATAGTTTACCATCACGTAATGACAGGTTACCACCAACATATTTAGACAATCTGGATCTCAAACGGTTACAAACTGAGTCATGGCCTTCAGAATTGAAACCATAACGATTTATCACAGCATCATCAACAGGTAGTCTGAAGAATCTTGGTTTTGGATTACCTGGTTGAGGTAGCGGAGTAATTGACCCAATTTCCACATAACCGAAACCACAGTTGTATAATGCGTCAATAGCTTCACCATTCTTGTCCAACCCAGCAGCAACACCGACTGGGTTACTCAATTTTTTGCCAAAAACGTTGACAGATAGGACCTCATCATCCACATCCTTGTACAATCTCGGGGTTAGACCGTGCTTCATTAAAAAGATACCAAGCTTGTGACCATCCTCTGCATCAGTAACAGTTCTGATTATTGGGCAAAGGACATATTCATGGATGGCAGATCTTGCATCAAAGAGATAATACAGCAAAGCACCAGAGCCCAAAATACCGGCAGTTAGACCAACAGGACTTGAGAAAAAGCCTGATTTTAAAACAGGACGTGTCTTTGGAGCCCTAAGAAACGAACGAAGAAGGTTGAGTCTGCTCATTCTTCGTAAAGATTGAGGATTTCCAAAGGTTTTTACATTGAAGAATCAAATCTTTTCAAGCGTTTTCATTTTGAACAAGAGAAAATATTGATAGGGCCACGCAAGTATAGAGAGCCCTAGGTGGGGTGATATCGCATCTCATGAGAACTAAGGCTGCTGATAAGATTCGATAGGAAGAAATATCAGTTCTCAGCTCATGTCATCTAATTTTTGAATATACTGCCTTAGAGTACAGTCGATTGTATTTAAATGTCCCCAAACAACACATTTTATATTATGAATTAGACTATTTCTCATGAATCAAGCTTCAGCGAGAAGCTCAATATCCAAAATTTTCCTCTACATTTTAACAAACCAACTAGTTTTGTAGGATTTAAAGCTATAAGAAAGTGGGATTTTAAAAATTTTGACATGCCCCATCTTTGACTTTCATCCCCATTTTCAATGACCGAGTTTCAACTCGGTCAAACTTGGGGGCTTTCAAGGGACCTTTGGTCCCTTATAAACCATATCATCAACACTCATCACTTCTGGAAAATAATGGATCTGAAAGTTTTAGCAATTTTCAAGTTACCATTTCCTGACCCAGGTGACAACCGAACACCATGATGACCAAAAGACGACTCAGTGATACCTTCGGATTCAGGAGTTCAGCATCATCACATCTTTCGAGCTTGGTACTTTGAGACCTAGTGGGAATGTTCCACACTTACAACAAGAATGGGTGATCAAACCATAATCATCTGGTGGTTCAATGCCCTGTAGTCCCAATGGTTTAGGAGTTTTCTAATATCAAGGACAACAGTTTCACCTAGGTTGGATACATCATACCTCAGCACATATCGGAGACTCAACAGGTTGATCAAGTCTAGAAACACCTCTTCAGTTGCTAGAGAGTAACAGAAGATCCATGGTTCCAAGCTCAGTTGGTATTGTGTGAGCAATAAGGTCAACAACAGAAATCATTCATGTCTATCCGTAGACTGTCTAATGAGAAGGATCATCCTCGTGTACTCCCACAAATCGGAAATTCAGTGAGATATTTGTGGTTTCCAGTCGATTCTTATCTCCATTAATTGACAGAAGGCTAGGATTTGGTAGTCATTCATTGAAACCATTGCATGGCCTCGCCAAATTCTTCCATGTTCAGTTGATCTCCACAGAAAATGGATCAGGAACTAGGGTCTGACATCTTAAGCTTCAACAATCAACCAAGCAGAGAGGAGACAGTGTCACACTTGATAGAGATTTCTCAACGTAGAGTCTGTTTTTTCTTTTCAGTCGAAAGAACTTGGCCCTAGGATCGTAAGTTCAGTAACTCAACAGACAACTCCAACGTGAACTGTTTTTTCTCACTCATAGAGGCAGAAAAAGGCACCAACAAGATTCCCTGGGTCAGGTAAGATAAGATTCAACCACTAAAAGATCTCAGAACTGCTTATCGATAATCAACCTCTTTGAAACATCGATTCAAGCACTTGGAATTCGTCATTATTTTGTGTTTTGTTGTTCTGGTTGACTTTAACATGTTTTGTTTTCTGTACCCCAATTTATGTGTCCCTGATCAATTCTGTCAAAAATTACTATTAAAAAGTTAGACGGTTAAATTCATGACAGTTTGGGCAAGCTGGGAGCGATTTGGGCTCGAAAATTAAGAGATAAAGCTATATTTGTATTGGTTGTGGGAGATATTTCCTAAGCCGGTTCAATATTCGAGACATTTGGGAGTCTCCATAAGGATTTGGACAGCCTGCGCCGCTTTTTCGTTCAGATTTTGATTTTATAAGTCACCTACATGTTTAAATTTGACATAAGTCCGAATAAAGCCATTCTTTCACTTAAACAGCCCCCCCCCCCATTTGGAACTGAGATTTAGGGCAGCATGAACTTCTTTCATTTCCTTTTCGACAATTGAGTTACACCATTTCCAGCATTATCAAAGCTGGAACTCTTAGGCATATTGTAGAGTCAAACCTTCGATCTTCATGAAGCAATATTTAAGAGCATAGCATTAAAAGAATGTGCGTTGACTGAGGTTCTATGTCTGGAAATCTACTAAGCTGATTAGAGGCTCCCGTTAATTTTTTGGGGCCTTCTTCTAATGTTTGTGATTAAATCTATGGTTGGACATGCCCTGCCGCCTTTGGATCGGTCTGCATAACCAACGATGCGTTGCCATCGACGACCTGAAACTGAACTAGTGATGACTTTAGTCACAACAAAAAGTAGGTGTGATGCTGGGTTTAAGATCCGTAAGCTAATTGGACGTACTAATTAAGAAAGTTGAGAGTCATTCATTTAAATCTTTTAACATTAGAGTTAATCTTCAGGTAGTCAACCAATATATACCTTTGATTGTAAATGATTTATCGATAAATGCTTTCTGATAAAAAGGCCAATAGGTCCGATTATCTCTCTAACATGTGTTCGATCAAAGCGCAGGACAACTTTAATCAACCCTTGACTTCCAGCCCACATTTTGGTAAGTATTGTTGGTTGATGCAACAGCAAGCGCCTTGAGAACTACTATTCTTTCTCCCTTTATAATTCATATTGCGAACTTTTTCTCAATGATAATACGGTCCTTCATTCTTAGAATTGAAGTGTAGTCTCTCATCCGATTATCATACAGATGTCTAACTAGTCCATGAAGCTCAAGTTTTGCCTCTTGAGAAAGGACATGATATTCAAGTCTATAGAATATGTCTCGGATAGGGCCCTGATCACAGAACTAAGTAATTCTTGTTACGAAAAGATAAATTGACTCATTTTATCCACTTAACCTATTAATTGACTGTGAAATGATTTCCTTTATCTTCCGTAACCTGAAATGCAAATCATTTTTGTAGGGGTTTTCAGTAATAAATGAAAGATAGTCCAAAGATTCCCCCTAAAAATTAGATTGGCATGTTCATCTGAGTATTTAAATCTTGCCATGTGTGTTTGATATCACAAGTTCCATTTATCATTCCTTCATTCATCAAGCTGAAAGCTTCTGTCTTCCAATAAGCAAGCTTATCAAACACTATGAACTCACCATTCTCATTCGTTTTCGTGACACAAATGTATTCTACTTCGCCATAGGTAGTTGGACGATGACGAATGCCTCCATGAATCTGAGTTAAAGACTTGAAAAGGGAAGAACCGAAATCAATCCTTTCGTGATATCTAATGGATGTGGATTCTCTGCCATCGAAATGATTTAGAATAAGTCTATCAAATCATCAAAAACATCATTGCATCGAATGCTTATAATTTGACTTTTCTTTTCTTTGCCGTTGATGAACCACGACTTCATGTTGGAGAACAAATCAACAAATTGTTTTCTATTAGTATCATACAAACGGTAGAGCCCAGAAACTGTTTTCAAATGTATATCATCTGGTCTATCTTTAAATTTATCTAGACGGTTGAATCTTTCAGCTTCAATTCTAGCTCTGAAATTTTGGTACTGCTCCTCATCAGTTATGTTCACGGGAATTGCAGGGGACACAATAAAGATAGAATCTGTCAATAAACCAAGTTCTTTAAAGGCATCAGTTTCGAAAATATTGGACTCTGTTTCTTTCGCCATATGAACAGTTATAATGATATTATTCTTGATGTGGTTTCTCAAATGGGGTATGGAGTTTAAACTTCTGAGTAGTTTAATATCTGCTCTTTCGTCAAGATTGAGCTTAGATAATGACTTGATGATTTTAGAATTTATTTCACTAGGAAATATATGCTGCATAATTGGTGGTGTCTAATGATCTGGAATTTTGGTAAATTTGTGGATTCATGTGACTCTACGAGTAAATTAAAATGTACTTTATCGTCTTTTTATAGGACTGAACTCATTGGAACAGAAATTGAGCAGAATTGAGACCATTAAACACATCTCTATGCAGATTCATGGGAATAATTAATAAGAGGTACATTGCTGTGATCATGGTACAGAAATCTCACTCCTTTGATTCAATAGCCTCAGGCACATTCACATTTTCATACACACGCACACACTTATTTGGTTAATGTTTGAGGTAATCGCTTTGGGTTTAGCGATGTTTGTTGCCATGGTAACAATAAAACGCGTGTTTTGTGTAAAACGTTTTCGCGAAAATGGAAGCTGTGTTTTGTGTAAAAAAGATGTAAACAACAAAAACAATCAACTTAAAGGTTTTAAAATAACTACTCAAAGCGCTTTTCCTGCTCCTTTAACCCTCAAAACTGCTTCACAGCTGCTATTTCCCTCAATATTAACGCTTTCCCTGGTGATCTAAACTTGTTTTTTGCTATGGATTACACACCCTCCCCGTCAAAAGTGAAACCACAATACTCATTCCTCGATGATTCTATCGAGGTAGCAAGAAAGGTGCCATCCCCTTCACCATTGAAGCCAAGAAGTAAGGACAGCCATTTCAAAGGTGGTCAACGCCAATTTTACTCCAAGTACGATGACCTGTCCCCAAGAAAGTTCGGTAATGAAAAGTCAAACACAATATCAAGCACAAGTTCAAGATTGTTCAAGCCTTTAGCTAAAGGGGTTCCCCTGGAAGACGATGTCAAGATTAACAGTAATATGGTAGAGAAAATAATAAGACAAAATGAAGTTCTCAAACAACAATTGAAAGAGGAAAAAAGGGAAAGAGAACTGATGACCAACCTTGCGTCAAGTTTGAAGGAGAAATTGATGAAATATAAGAAGTTGAACGATGACTTGAAACAAGACAAAGAAGGCTTGCTGAAAGGTCAGAAACCAAAGATCCCTGAATTCACTTTCAATCCAGACGATACAAACGACATTTTCGAGAACAATAACAATGAGGATGCAAAGAATTCCAACAAAGACGCTAAAAATGACAAAATTGAGGAGAGAATCACTCAGTTGGAGGCCGAAATCTTCAAAACAAAAGATCTCCAGCAATCAAAGTTCGAGTTCATGAAGAACGAGATTGAGTTTTTGAAAATTTTGTTATTACAAAAAGAGTGTGTTCAAGAGGATAATGACCTAGTTCCTACAGAAAAAGAAAACTCAACGAAGCAACAACCAGAACAGCACACTCGGCAACAAGCACAGAAAGATGTGCTAGGATCAGCTGATAGTTCTTCTCAAAATCCTATGGAGGATGATATAATTGCTTCTGAAAGTGAAGAGCTCCTAAAGTTGCAAGAGAGAGTGGCACTCTTTGAAAAGAAGATACAATTGAGGAAAGAAAATGAGCTAAGGAAGTTCGAATTGAAAAAACATTTATCCATGTTGAGTGAAGAGTTGGATGTGCTGGAAACACCTTCAAGCCTTAAGACTCCTGAACAGACACCACAGGGTCTGAAAACGCCTGGACAGACGCCACAAAAGAGATCTGAAAATCAGTTCTTACCCAAGTTTTCTGTCAAATCCACGCCAACTCAAAAGAAAACACCGGTTATTGCTGATAGATTGAAAACTACATGCCAACCTTGCTCTCAGATGGACAACCAATTTATCAATATTGAGTGTACAAAGTGGTACAATTGAAAGCTATCTCCTCCGTCACCAGCTACTCTAATTAATGGTGAGTATGCCTCTTAGATTACACAATCTGCAGGCGTGTCTACTTGGACAAATATAGTTGGATTACTGGATATTGTATTCTGTATAAAATGTTCAGGATAAAAAAGACAAAGAAATAAATAAACTAAGTAGACCTTCAAGTATACCATGATTAAGCGTTGACTCTAGTTTTCAACAGGGATTTCAGTTGGTGCAAAAGGATCTCTCTTAGTGAACTCTAGTAGCAAGTGGTCCTTTGGGAAAATGGTAGCAAAGACCTCAATTTCTTCAGATAAATCAGTCTTTTGATGCTTGACTTCATTAAACAAGAAAGCTTTACCTAATAATGCAGTGAAAGTCATGAAGACGTAGGTTTGACCCAGACAGACATGTGGTCCAGAGCCAAAAACTAACCAGTTCTTTTTGGCATCCCAAGCTGGGGCACCCTCATTCCATCTTTCTGGGATGAACTCATCTGGGTTCTCATAGGCTTCTGGATCATGTAATGCTGGATATAGGGTTGGAATTAACATGGAGCCCTTTGGTGCGACGTAAGAATCGTTCACGGCAAATTTCTTCTTAACAACATATGGAACCATCAAGACTGGAGGTCTGTAACGTAAGGATTCTCTGACAACTTGGTTGGTGTATTTCATAGATTCAACCATATCTAGAGTTAATGGAGCATTTGGATCATTGTTACGCACTCTCAATTGTTCTTCACGAATCTTAGCTTGAACATCTGGTCTATCAGCAACGGTTTGGAATAACCAACAGGCTAGTGAGGATGAAGCATCTTGTGAAGCAAATAAAAATGTGAAAATGGCTTCAGAGATTTCTTTATCAGTGAACTCACGAATTAAAAGTTTAGCATCTGGGTTGCTAGATTTGTTTTGTCTAGCTTCTTCCATCAAACTGATCCAAGCATCCATGACACAGGTTGGTTTACCCCCAGCTCTAATGAATTTTTTAGCCTCTGCTGAACAAGAAGCAAAGATTTTCATGGTCATATCAGCAGTTCTTTGACCGTACCAAGTTTTTGTATATGGAATAATGATTGGGAAGTTGACCAATTCTAAAGCAGCGGTAATCAAATAGTAATTATCAGCGATGATTTTGATTTGTTCTTCGGTTATGTAGTCACCACAAAATGCCTTTAAAGATAAACCACACATCATTTCTCTTAATTCGTGGAAGAACACAGTTGGACCATCTTTAGAAACTTCCCTGAAATGATCCAAGTATTTGTTCATGACAACTTCTTGAGAAGGCAGATATTCAGCTAAAGCAGTCTTGGTGAATAAACCGTTCAAACCTTTTCTGTAATCAACATGAGCCTTCCCATCCAAGAAGACCCAATTCTCAGGTCTCAAAATCTTCTTGGCAACATCAACAACACAAGGTTTAACGTAGGCAGGGGATTGAAAAATACGTCTGGCCAAATCTCTGTCACTGGCAATAATGACAAACTTGTGGAAAATAGAAACACATGACAATGGGCCAGAGTACCATTTGGCCTTGTACTCCTCAAACTTTGGATCCAATGATTCCAAGAATGGACCGATAATTGGCCAGACTTTGTATTTAGGACCGGCAATGTTTTGTTTGTTCAATTGATAAGCAACTTGATCATAAACAAGGACAACAGCGATGAAGGTAGCAACAACTTTCCACCATGAAAGCTCATTCAGGGTAGACACAATAGTATCCTTGGAAAGCGGGAAGGACTGCGTGGAGTTCCCGGCGAAAGCGAGCGTGGACATAGTCGTAATCGGGAGCTGGACGTGTTTGTGTGGAGGGAGTTAAAGGTATAATCGTACCTCTTTTATGTTTTTTTTTTTTTCCCTTTGTCTAAACTTTTCTCGTTTCTCGTTTAGCTCAGTAAACGAGCGATCTAATGTCCGCATTTGGAAATATACCAGATTGGGACATTGTAAGATAACTGACGTTATTCTCGTACCACCAAATAAGACCGTTAAATACGTCTGAACAATATTATTACAAAGAAAGTTGTGCAAGACGGTTTGCAAAGGGACTTTCTGAGATCAGGAAGGAATTGGAGAGTTCCGAAAAAAAAATGTCCTGACTTAAAAGAGTCATTTAGGAAAATTGGAATACTTTGTATTCGCCGCTCTTGTTCTCACATCAAAAAATTAAAAAGCTTGTTCATTTTATGGGGAACAATTAGCTCTTATAACTAAACTTATTATCTATTTAACTATCAAGCCCTAATTATATACACTCTCAGATGATTAACTTATGAATTCAATTCTCATTCTATATTAGTTACGTCTAATAGGTCTAAGTGGGCCCGTGATGAAAGTTTAAAAGGTTTTCGCTTCAAAACAAGGGAACAAATGTGTCAATTTGAGAATTTATTCCTGTTATGTTGATGGAAATGTCACAGGATCCTGTCAAAACAAATTATACTCAGCAAATGTGAATTATAACCTTCTCTACATGAAATTATTAATTGGCGAATCCTCAATTGAATTTCTTAATTAGGAAACATTGCAAAGTTGACTTTTGAATTTTTCGGATTTTTTTGACTTTTTTGCTATCGTTTCTTTTTTTATTCCCCTTTTGGGAATGAACTCGGCATCTCCTCCTGCATGAGGGGCAAACCTGTGCGGCCTTCCAGACATATACCGAAAAGTAAATTGATTCAGGAACGACTATAATTGAGCTTGTAATTGCTCACAGTTTCAGTCTCATTTGGTATATATAAGTATTACAATTTTTTCCACATTTCCCAAGTTTTTTTTCTTTGGTCAATTTCTTCGCATTATTTCCTCAATTGAATCCAGCAATACACAATGGCTCTACCAAAGAAAGTTTTAATCGCCATCACCTCCAACAACGATGTCTTTTATGACGATGGTGCAAAGTCAGGCTTGTATTGGTCTGAAGCTGCTCATCCTTATCATGTTTTCACCAAAGCTGGCTTTGAAGTCCAATTCGCCTCAGAAACAGGCTCTTATGGTATAGATGAACACTCAGTTGCTGGGGCTCCATTCATCTCCGATGAAGACTTGGCTGAGTACAAGGATAAGTCTGCCCCTGTCCACAAATCTCTTGCCACATTGAAGAAGGCATCTGAATTGAAAGCCGAGGAATTTGGCATCTTCTTTGCTGCAGGTGGCCATGCTGCTTTACTTGATTTCCCAACTGCTCGGGACTTGCAATCATTGGCTGAAGACATCTATGCACAAGGTGGTGTTGTCTCTGCCGTTTGTCATGGTCCAGCTATTTTGGAAGGTATCAAGGACAAATCTACCGGTGAGTTGTTAATTAAAGGTAAAAAGGTTACTGGTTTCACAGACCTGGGTGAGACTCAAATGGGTCTAGATAATGCCATTTCTTCAAGAAACTTGAAGACCTTGGAGCACGTATACAAAAAGGTTGGTGCCACTTACTCTCCACCAGCTAATCCATTCGATGAATACGCTGTTACTGATGGCAAGATCGTCACAGGCCCAAACCCAGCCTCTGCAACTATCACTGCTAATGAAGCCATCAAAGCCTTTAGTGCCTAAAATGGAACTCTGCCTCAAAGTTTATTGATTATGATGTTATATGAAGAGATTTAATTTTTTGGACTATGTGTGTAGTATTGTCACCAGTATACCACTTATTATCAGTAAGTCCAATTGACAGAACAGAGTGCCAAATTAGTGTTTTATTGTCTTTGATTACGTGATGAGTTCGTGATATTTTTGCTTCTCTCAAAAAAGAAAAAGATACAATGAAATTTTCCAATGAAGAGTCATCACCACACGTTATAAAACACAATCTTTCACAACGATGGCTACTCAGGTATTCAAGAGTAGTCTACTTCGCCTGAGGGCTCCTCTGACGCGCTGCGTGTCTACAAGTACAGCCACTGACGTAAAATACCCGGATTTGCAAGCTCAGGACCTCCTCCCTAATGGTGACCCAGACTATGTTAGATTGATCTTAACTTCCAGAGTGTATGATGTCATTGATGAGTCTCCATTAACTCAGGCGGTCTCCTTGTCTTCTAAGACGGGTGCCTCGGTGCATTTGAAAAGAGAAGACCTATTACCAGTATTCAGTTTCAAACTGCGTGGTGCTTACAACATGATTGCAAAGCTTAACCCAGCTACTAGAAACAAAGGTGTCATTGCCTGCTCTGCTGGTAACCATGCACAAGGTGTTGCCTTCAGTGCTAAACAGCTGGGAATCCCTGCCACCATTGTTATGCCTGTTGCTACTCCTTCAATCAAATATCAAAACGTGTCGAGATTAGGCTCCCAAGTTGTGCTGTATGGTGAGGACTTTGATAGTGCTAAGGCCGAATGTGAGAGATTATCAGAAGAAAACGCTTTAACAAACATCCCACCATTCGACCATCCTTATGTCATTGCTGGTCAAGGTACAATTGCCATGGAACTACTTCGTCAAACTAACGGCGAGAAGATTTCTGCTGTTTTCTGTGCTGTTGGTGGTGGTGGCTTAATATCCGGTATTGGTTCTTACTTGAAGAGAATCGCCCCACATGTTAAGATTATCGCTGTTGAGACTCATGATGCCGATGCTTTATATCAATCCCTGAATGCTAAAAAAAGAGTTGAATTGAAAAGTGTTGGCTCATTTGCCGATGGTACTGCTGTTAAGATATTGGGTGAGGAAACTTTTAGAGTTTGTCAAGATGTCGTGGACGAGGTTATCAGAGTCGATACGGATGAAATTTGTGCTGCTATCAAAGATGTTTTCGAAGATACCCGCTCAATTGTGGAACCATCAGGTGCAATGTCCGTTGCTGGTATGAAGCGTTACATTCAAGCTAATCCAGAGATTGATCATTCGATGAATACCTATATCCCTGTTCTTTCTGGTGCTAATATCAACTTTGATAGACTAAGGTTTGTCGGTGAAAGAGCTGTCTTAGGTGAGGGCAAAGAAGTATTTATGTTGATTAACATTCCTGATACTCCTGGGTCTTTCCAGAAATTGCAAAGCATCATTCATCCAAGACCAGTTACTGAATTCTCGTACCGTTATAATAATGACAAGGAGGCTGCCATCTATACCTCATTCTCAGTTGTTGATAGAAAGAAAGAAGTAGCACAGGTGCTGAAAGGTTTAGAAGAGTTCGGTTTCACTGCGGTTGATATCTCAAGTAACGAAATGGCCAAGTCACATGGCCGTTACTTAGTTGGTGGTACTGCTGATCTACCAAATGAAAGATTATTCAGTTTTGAGTTCCCTGAAAGACCTGGTGCTTTGACCAAATTCTTAGAGGTTTTGAAATCCAAGGGCTTTTGGAATTTAACTCTATTCCATTACAGAAACCACGGTTCAGATATTGGTAAAGTCTTAGCCGGGTTTGACGTTCCTCAAAGTGAATACGAAGCATTTCAAGAATTCCTTGACGCCACCGGTTATTTATACAATGATGAGGGCGAAAACTTTGTTTACAAAAAACTTTTGAAAAGAGAATAGAATGGATAGATCAAACTAATTATAAAGATAAAATACAGATCATTTAATGAATTGAAAGTACACTATTTTGTAATTCGGTGTTCTATGAAAGCAAATTTAGTAAAAAAAAGAATAAGATCGTTCAGTGAAATGCTCAATCTCTTGTCATTTAAATGTCAATCAAACTTTGTTCGTTCCCACGGCTTGATTGTTGGGTTTGGGGCTGCTGTTGATTCTGATTACCAAACCCGTATCCGGTATAAGATGGAACAATACCGGTACTTGCAACACCAGTGTATTGAGCGCCCAAGAATGGGTTTGCTGAAGTATTAGTCGTTGGACGATAACCAGTACCTGAAGAATTGACAAATGTACCAGTCTTAGTATGATAAACCGGGATACGGGTGTTACCTTCATTACCGAAAGTATCAATACCAGTACCCTGAGCTAGTAATTGGTTCAATTCAGAATATTCTTCATTGTATTTTCCTGATCCAGTGTTTGTTCTCGTTAACTTTGGTTCCGGTTTTGGAGTTTGCTGGACTTGTTGAATAGGTTCAGGATTTGGTTGTGATATAGGTTCTTGGTTGTTCAGGGCAAATGGATTGTTTGAGCCTGTTTTCAGGGGTTGCTGTTGTTGTTGTTGTTGTTGAGCTAGATACTGCTGTTGCTGCAGGTATACTTGTTGCTGCTGCTGTTGTTGCAGCTGCTGCTGCTGTTGTTGTTGCTGTTGTTGTAGGTATTGTTGTTGGAGGTACTGCTGTTGTAGCCATTCCTGTTGTTGAGCTTGAGCTTGAGCTTCCTGTTGTTGCTGTAAAAGAAGAGCCTGCTGTTGGGCTTGTTGTTGTTGTAATAGTAATTGCTGTTGATAAGCAGCTTCTTGACCAGGATAGATAGGATTACCCCAGACATCATACTGAACACCTTGATAGTTATCAGAAAGGTCTAATAGGTTGGCATCTTGAGCGTTCATTGCTTGTCTTTGCTTTCTAGTTTCTTCTTCCTCGCGACTTAGCCTCAAGGCAGTAGCCAAACTGTCATCTTCCTCAGTAGATTGTAGTCTTCTTCTTTCATCTTCTTCGGCAGTTCTTTTACTTTCTCTCAAAGCTTTAGCCAACTCGTCTTCATCTTCCTCATCATCATTATCCTGTCTTCTTTGGCGGTTTCTTCTTCTCCCGTTTGAACGTAGTTCTCGTTCTTGTCTCAATCTTTCGTCATCTCTCAACAATGAGGTCAGCTCTTTAGCCTTCACTCTAACAATGGAACCTTGATCATGACCTTCATCATCAACATACTGAAACTCACGCAGAGTTTTAATGATATAAAGATTGTCTCTAGACCAGCGCACGGTATTTTCTGAGCCACATCTGATAAGGAAATCGAGGACGGTTAGAGCTTTAGCAACATGTCTCCAGTTTTTACCCTTATCATTCAATCTCTTATCCAACATATCCATGATCTCGAGGAATTCAACGCTGATATCAAAGTTAGTAACCAGGTACTGGTTCAATTCCAGAGTTTACTCACTGCTCATAAGTTAGCTCTGCAAGATCTTCCATATCAGAGGTGCTAGGACCGTATGTTTCATTGGAGGTGGCTGTTCAGTAAGTTAGTACCCAGCTTCAAACATTAGGCATTTCATGCGCCTCTCCAATAAGACTTACCATTTCTAACCTTCACCTGAGCAGAGGTGTATCCATTTACAACGTTTTTGATGGAACGTTTAAACGATTTGGACATCTTTGGGTGCTGTTTTCGATGTTGTTCAAGAGAAGATTTATCGGCTCTGATTTTTGAAGGGAGGACTTTTCCTTGTTCTCGAATTTATCAGTGGTGTTCGGGTGTTAAAGAACTATATACACTATGCTACAGTGAATGATAAAGGGCTCACCAAGAAACCATTTATTTGTTCTCACAGCCGGGGCAGTTGTGTAAGGTCTCGTGAATGAACACATCACAATCGATACAGAAGTGCTGGCCACAGTCGGAGCACGAGTACCGCGAGCTTGCCGTGGCAGTGCCATGGAACTCCGATATGCAGCTAAAGCACGTCAAGGACTCATAGCTCGAAGCCTGAGGCACCTCCTCAAAATTCTTCAAGGGAATCAAATGGTGGTACGAGCGGGCAAGATGCGTAGACAAGATCAACATCATGCTGCAGCAGGGACATATTGTAGGTAGTGAGCAGACCTTGCTCTTACAGACAGGGCAGATGTAACCACCAAATGTTAGTTTAGAGTGGCAAGAGCAGAAAGATGGAACTTCCTCTGAAATTCTAGAGGGAAATCCCATTTTTACCAGTGTAAAGCTCTTGTTGATCTTATTGACAGGCAAGGGAACAACAGCCTCCATCATTAGATCTTTGAAGTGATGCTCGTTTAGGATGACTTTGTAGCTTGACTCATCACCAAA
The DNA here is from genome assembly GCA_030579075.1 of Taiozyma dajiaensis. Classification (NCBI taxonomy): domain Eukaryota; kingdom Fungi; phylum Ascomycota; class Saccharomycetes; order Phaffomycetales; family Wickerhamomycetaceae; genus Taiozyma; species Taiozyma dajiaensis. The sequence goes on along the minus strand of JAKUAB010000058.1, from coordinate 10,672 downwards.
GTTGGTCTTTTTACATATCTCCCTGCATACTGACACTTGTGCAGAAAGCCCAATGATGTTCACTCTTATTTTCTCATCCACCATGGAATTTATAGTCTTGTGAATATTACCAGGATCCACTGAGAACAACGACCCGAATACGATGAGCACTTCTCTGGTGCAATGTGATGCCACGTGAAGCAGCAACCCACGGGCCATTTCCAACGAATTTTGCAAAGAAGGATCACCAGCAGGCTCTACTTTCTTAATGGACTTTAGGGCATCGATATGATCCTGAGGATTCCCACTAACTTGACTTATCAAATGAGCGATACCGTTCCTCATTGTTACTAAACCTAGCTGTGAGATAGGGTTCTGGTCAAAAAATTCTGTGACAAATTGGATGGCGTTTGAAATGGTAAGTGAATGCCTATTTGGTCTTAGGTCTTTTTCTAGCATCGATGCGCTCATATCTATTACCAAGATCAAGTTTCTGATGATACCTCTCTGAAACGGCGTCACGTTCTTTATAATTCTCTTTTTCTTAGACTCCAGGAGGCCTGAAACTATCCCAGCCAAACTCCCACCCTCATCTTCCTTCACGATATCCCAACTTCTTTGAATCTCATCTTCCCAAGCATAACCACCACTTTGGCCTTTCAATTCGTTCTTTACTGGAGCTTTTCTCCTCGTGCGCCCAGATACGCCGGGCTTCACTTCATTTTCTGACACATTGGAGACGTATTCATCCTCGGACTCGTCCATTTCAACCAGGTTTTTGTTGCGTCTTACCCTCAAGATCTTGGTAACACACCCAGAGGGTCATTGTGATTTTCAGTAGCCAAATAAAGGGGTTTGAAGCGATGGCTTAAAGTGCCAATGAGGATATTTTCGCGAAAGCATCTTGAAGAATTTATCTGGAAGGCTCAACCAACCTGCACTTGTGCAAAGCTTGTTGAATGGGCTCTGTCTGTACATTATGCTACCACCTTTCCAACCTTTAATCAGGGCTGGAACTAGACTGAAACATACAATACCTGAGTCACTGCTCAATCAAGTGGACGTCTCATTCAAACGCATCGAGAGAAATCATCCATTTAAATCAAAATCAAAAAGCAGAAGAGCTATTGCTAATGCCAAAGAGCTGCCCTATGACCTAGTAAAGTCTGAATTGGTGGGTAAATACCCTTTCAGTCGACCACAGAGCTATAAGGCTTCTGTAAGGCCTCAGGGAACGACATATGATCTTCAAATTGACCCTTCGTTTGTTAGATATGTTCCCGTGAAAATTGATACACCACCAGTGCCCAAATTGGAACATAAACTTTCTAGGGTGTTGTTTTCACCAGGTGTTCACTATCTACAAGACCCAAGAACCAAGGTTTTCAATTTCAACCCTTACCTACATTACATCATGCCTGTCACTGAGTTTGATTTTGGAGCTATCCAGAAATATGTCACCTCATCGAAAGACAACCTTTTATCTAAGATAGCTAAAGAGAACGATGTCCAATTTTACAGCTCTACTTCGTCCATGACCGGTGCTCTCACCCAGTTCCATCTTTTCCTTTCAAACTTTAGACCTGTCAGCTTTATGAACTATTCCAAGCATAACACGGAACCATATGGTATGTTCACTAGATCTGTGAAGTTGCCAGCCTCGGTTATTGTCTCCAAGAAAGATGGTGTCTATTCTATAGATTCTGAAAAATCAACTGATCAGGAAATTATCCTTTCTCTACTTGGAAACTCATTAGAGAGGGTTTTGACCAAATCACCTGAAGAGTTTGAGAAATACCGATTAGTTGATGGCTTCTCAAAAATAGGGAAAGAGAGCGCTGAGGGATCCTACCACTACGCCAAAATGGAAAACTTTTTAATGAGATCTCAGTTGGATTGTCAAGACTCAAGATTACCGGGAACAGGTACATTTGATTTGAAGACGAGGGCTGTGAGTGCGGTAAGACACGATATCGCAAAAGTCACCAGAGACTCAACAGGTTACCAGGTCAACAAGACTCACGGAAGATTTGAATCATTTGAAAGGGAACAATTAGAATTAGCCCGCTCTGCATTGATTAAGTATTCCCTCCAGGCGCGCATTGGGAACATGGATGGTATATTCATGGCTTACCATAATACAGTGCGAATGTTTGGGTTTGAGTATTTGCCATTAAGACAAATTGATGAGATATTACATTCTTTTGGGTTGAAGAACTTTGAAAAAGATAAAGTGTTTGATTTAAAGAGTTTATTGAGTTCGAAAATCGCCAATGATGAGTTCAAGATTTCCATGAAATTGTGGAGTAAGTTGTTGAAGATCATTATTGAAAGAGAGCTTCCAGAAGACTCATTCAGATTTATGATAAAAGCCATTCCAATTTCAAAGTTTGAATCTAAAATTAGAATTGTTGCACACAAAATTGATGAAGAAGGTATAGAAGAGTTGAACCAAATCAGTAAAGATTTTCAACAAAAGCTAACCAGAACCTCGCAAAGTGAGTTGAAGTCTGTGATTGAGTCACAGATAAACGATTTGGATGAATTGAATGATAAAATACGTGATCATCCTTTTGGTTTTGATGTTTATGTTAGACATTATGTAAATGGTATGGAATTCACCAAGCGTCACCCTGTTTTGACATCTTTAGATGATATTTGGAGTTCAGAATTTCATATAGTGAAATTAAACAACTCAGAAACCAGGAAATCTTATTATTCTTTCCTTGATGAAAGGAATCAAATGTTGGCCGATAATGTGGGGATAAAAGAAGACGATGAGGTGGATGATTTCATTAAGACCTTGAGAAAATACAGTAGAAGAGGAGAAGAGTTACAAACACTAGAAGAATCGAATCCAAAGGTTGTTTGGAATAATGACTAGATAACATGCATTTGAGTTTATATATTATTGTTAAAGGTTGTAAATAGATCTATAATTCGTATTTCGTTAATTCTTTTAGTGAGTCAGAGCCTGCTTTTTAAACCCTTATTTGGCTCATTTCAATAGACTCTGGAGGTGGAACGTAATGATATCTGAAGTAAACATATTGAAAGGCTATGTAGAAATCTTGGAACATCTGGAACAATGCAAAAAACAAGAAAATTCCACTAATATTCTTAGCTCCAAAGATTAAGTAACTGATCTTAGTAGCGTCACCGCATAGCCAACTCAACAATAATAACAGTTTAAAGCCTTCGACGGATTTAACCTTGTTTAATAGCAAAATTTGTGGTAGTGGTAACAACGATTCGACGAACAGACCAACAGAACCTAGAAACTCGCCAAATCTCAGATAATCTTGAAAAACCAAAGTGACAATCAATAGCCCAATCTCAAACCTAATAAGAAATCTCCAGTATGCTGATTGTGATTCCCATTGCCAAAATTTACCAACCCTCTGAAACCTTGGATCAAAAAATCTAATAAAGTGACGGAAAGCAATCAGAAAGAGACTTTTCACAAACTTGAGCAATCCTTGAGAGAGATAATCTTCTTTTATGTCATCAACGTATGCCTCTCTGATGTCTTCAATAAATCTTGAACTCTTATTCTTTGCTTCGATTTCCTTGGCTCTGTATGTTAGCGACACTTTCAGAAGTAGTACCTGAATGAAGATCATGACAATGCTTTGACGGAATAATGCGATCTCAAATGGGATGATGAAATAATAGGCAATTCTCAAGCTTGCTGCAATTAACATGGTGGCACAAATATCTATAGAGAATCCCACGGAGGATTCCTTTTTGTAGATGGAAAGTATTGTCGTACCATATGAGAAAAGTGGTGTGAAGGAGATGACATTCCCCGCTATGAGCTCCATTGTGAGCCATTCAGGCAGATAAAACTGGTTGATCTGTTTGGGTATCGAGTCCATTGAGGTTATTGTAGTAAATGATGTGTGGTTTCCGGGGAACTATCAAGTAACCAAAAGACGGAAGGCCAATGGGATCTTTGTTTATTTACTGTTTTTTTTTTTTTTTGTTTTTCTTAGATGCCCTGCATCTTAAACGAGTGAAAAAAGTACTGAATATGTCCCATTGAATGAAAGATCTTAGGTACGGAAACCGACTGTCTTAAAGATATCTACAAATTTTCTCTTGGCTTTTCGGTGTGTATTTTTATTCAGAATGTGAAAATGTTCATTTATGCATTTGATTGTTTAGCTTTCAGGTCGCTGAACTCAATGCTTTCGTTTCTAACATCATGTAAGGGAAGGGGTTCATATGTAGTCTTCTTTGGCTGTGTTGACCCATAGCTGTATAAGAATGCACCGAAGAAGGCCAATAGTGCACCAAAGTAGCCTGTCAAACTTAAAGAGTTGTTAAATAAGTACATACTCAATAACAAACTAACAAACTTTCTCAATAGCAGCACAACCGACACTGTTAGTGCTGTAGTGTTACCGGCTAACATATTGACACCTCTGACACAAAAGAATTGAGTGAGGACGTTAAGCAATAAGTAACAAATCTGCTTTGGTAATTGAAGACCAAGGACGTTGAAGGATTCTGGATAGTTCCATAAAGCCATAAATTCACCATATATCTTTCCTGAGATAAAAATAAAAATAGGAAGACCGAACAGATGTGAATAGAACACGTTTTCTTTCCAATGTTTACCATATCTTCTATAAGTTTCCTCATTATAAAGACCTAATAGGGCCATCAAAATGGCAGCAAATAACATAACACCAATACCTATCAAGAATAATATATCTTCAGAAATGGAAGATAAACCAGTAGGTTCAATTTCTTGTCTTTTGGCAAAAATTTCAGTATCTTTGTACATAGTTGTAATGATAGCACCAACAGTTAATAAAAAGGCACTCGCAATTTGGATATTGTTGTAAGTTTTCTTTGCAAACATATAGCCAATAAACATAACCACAGCAGTACCTGATGATCTAAAGATTATATAGATTGGGATTGAGATTTTGAAGATGAAAACGGAGTTGTTCAAAACCGAGATTAAAAAGAACATAATGATGGTCCAAGACCATCTTTTGAGAGGGACTTGATTCTGCTTGATATAGAAAGGGGGTCTAGTCTTGTCAAAGAAGCTGATATAACCCTCAATAGCTATGAAGAGAAACTGGAAGAAGGTGACCACGTTCCCACTTTCAGGATTATTCGTCACAATCTTCTCCAATGTGAAAACACTGGAGCAACAACCACCAAAAATGAGGCCCAGTATCAGTGTCCATTCTTTGATAGCGATCTGTACCACTACTGAGGATGTAGAAGACATGCTGTTCAAATTATATAAGGTAGGGATCGCGTCAATAGGGATTCTGAACCGGAAACACGAGTTTGTGACTAACACTGGTTGTTTTGTGGAGAAGTTCAAGCTCGACGTCGATTCATTCTTTTTCTTTTCAAAATTGCATCTGCAGGCACAATATTGGTATACACACGTTTAACTTAGAGATAAATCGATTCTCCAAACACATGGAAGAACAATTTATTATCGATTGAAGATAACTTTTAGCTATTATTCCTTATGGGGTTACTTTCATAACTTCTCAGGTAAAAGATTTAGAAGAAAGTGCGACTCTCTGTCTCCAGTGGCTCCCACACGGGGTCTTCTGTGTTTTGATTTTTCCATTTACGAGACGCGCGTTTGATGTATTAACCTTTTTTTTTTTTTTTTTTTTTTTTTTTTTTTTTTTTTTTTTTTTTTTTTTTTTTTTTGCAAAGGGCCACCGGACCCTCTTGAAAATTAAGGCACTTTGATATTCTTGGTTCCCACAGTGGCTCATATGATGCAATCTCACTCTACTCACTAGTAACATCTACACCTTGGCAACTGCTAACAAACCACTAAGAAGGCTGTTCAACTCGAGCTTTGACAAATTTGGGATCTTATCATACTTCTGCTTGAGCATACATCCGAACACCACTTTATCCTCCGAAAAAACAGCCTATCTCCCAGAATAATTGCTGGCTTAAAGATGTTTGATCCATCATCCAATCATCAACAAAACCATCTGAAGAACCACTACTCATGCTGGATTACTTGCTCAGGTTTGCAACGCTATGTCTCATTGTAACATTAGTACTCGGTGATAGTGATTTGCCAGTAGGCTTCCCGTCTCCATTGACCAAAAACAACTTTAAGGAAACGTTATCATCAGGCTTACACTTAGTTGAGTTCTATAGCCCCTACTGCTCGCACTGCAAGAGCTTTGCACCAATTTGGGAAAAGACTTGGCAAAATTTCCATGAGAAAGGAACGAAGGTCGGTATTGGAATGGTCCAAGTTGATTGTGTTGAAAGTGGTGATTTGTGCAATGAAGAAAAGATCTTAGCATATCCTTCTTTGAAGCTTTACGGTCCAGATGGTTTTATCAAGAACTATCCAAGTAGTTACCGGAGAAATGAAGAAAGTCTGATAAAGTTCATGAGGGACCAAGCTTTTAAATTATCTGATCCAAATTTGAATGTCGAATCCCTGTCCCAGTTGATAAGTACAGAGAACATGGTGAACTACCTCTTGGAACCTATAAAACAACCTCTCCTGATCTCATTTTGGCCCAGCTATGAGTTGGAAGACTTGAATATTATTGATTCAAAGAAGTTCTTCACTGACAATGATGAGGAAGCCATTAGCTTCCAAAGAACATGGAGAATTGTGTCTCATCAAGTTGACAAATCTATCAAAGTTGGCCATTTCAACTGTTTGGCAAATAAGAAGATTTGCTCTGGGATAGGGATGGATTTGAAAAATCCAGGTGTTGCTTTGTTCTTGCCTAATCTCCCTACAGGGAAGGTTATATCTTTTGACCAGTCCATTTACTCCTTAACTCCAGTTGACATTGTTTCATTTGCTTCAAGAGTAACAGAAATTGCTGCCTTTAAGGAGATTCAGGCTCTAGAGCTCGCTGACACTTACGGAGTTATGCCTCATATCAACGATTTGAAAGCATTCCCAGAGACATCCCAGACGTATTTTGTTTATCTATACGATTCAGAGACTGTTTCCAAAGAAGACTTTGATATTCTTCCATATCTAATCGACCCGCTCTCAAAACTCCCAGGTACACATCTTTTCAAATCTAATGATTCAACTATGCTTTCACTAGCCGAGATACAGAAGAGAACAATCCCAAAGGCTATCAATAATAAACTGGAAATTGATATGATTCCAGACGTTGTTGAGACGAGGCTCTTATTTGAATTGTCAACAACCTTACCAACGCTACTTTGCTTCAAAGAAAAAAGTATGTTACCTGAAGTCTATCACAGTGACAGTCCAACCGACATTAGAGATCAATTTAAAGTTATAGATTGGATAAAGAAAAATTCGGAACCTTTCATCGATGAATACGACTTACAAAAGATGAGGAAGTATTTTGCTAAACCCTCTGGTAAATTGGCTTTGATGCTATTAGAGAAAAAAGAAGATAGCCCTTCGAATCTGGAATTTTTGAACCGCTTTTTGGTTGAAAATCTAAGGTACAATGATGCGTTGAATAGCCACATTTACAATGAAGTTTTCCAAAAGAGAAAAGATAAAGTTGCGAAATATGACCAAATGAAGTCACAGAATCAAGATGCAAAGCTATTATTAGGACAACTGGCGAAAGAGATAACCCCTAACCAATTCGAACAAGTGCATATCGGATATCTAGATTTATCTCATAGCGACGTTCTTTCAAAGATTGGCATTTCTGTTGACAACGTTAATTTCACTACTGGTGACATTATCATATTTGATGGTTCAAAGTTTTACTATGACGTTGATTATGAGCTAAAGACATCAATTAAACCAGAAAGACTTTCAGTATCGCTTCTGATGACTCAAGGCATTATCAAGAACAAGAATCAGGCCAAGTTGAGAGATTCCCCTTTTTCTAAAACCTTTAGAATACTCGATAATGTCCGTCAATATGGGCCTCTAGGCTACTTAGGCCTTTCTGCATTGTTGTTACTGGTCTTCAAGAGAGGAAATAAATTGGTGAAATTGGTTCTGTCACAAGTGCCTAAGAGAAATGATTTCGTCGCACAAGAAAGAGCAGGTAAATTAGTATAAATTCATAAAACATTTGAGTGAGCTTTATCAATTGATAGCTAACCAAATCTCTCAGATACCCAAATGGGTTAGAGTGCACCATATTGTCCAGTGTAGAAGAGAGGGGAGAATCACCTTGAAGCATGAAAACATATACCCTGAACGGGGTTAATAATAAATATTACAATACTCATTGCTGTGTTAGTTGAAAAACGGGTATACTACAAGTATCAAACACTAACTATAGCGCTCTAGTGCTCGTTAATGAACCTCGTGCAATAATTGGGTTTAGAAATCAGTTACTAAATCTCAGGGCTGCTTTTTCAACAACACTAAAGTGAATAAAAAATCATCAATGGTTTATGGGTAATAAATCTTATCATGGAACGGTTAACATTGGATCAATATAGACTGTATCCCAACAAAAAGTGGCTACACAGCAATTTGACGTAGAAATTTAGGTTCTCAACTCTAAGGAAACACTTGTAGTAAGAACAAAGAAAAGAAGAAAAGATCGTTAAACCATGTTCACTCAAAGTTCACAAACATACTGTGGTAATATAAACAATGTTTTAATTGTGGTTCAGGGAGACGATACTGCCTATTAGCTCTTTCTTAGACCTCGGTGTTGGCTAACGCAAGCCATAAACTTGGCCATAGGACCATAAGACCATTCGATCACACACACTAGATTAAATATCTTGATGCAAACATTACTGAAGTTATCAGGGGAAAGTGGCAAACACTTAGTGCTATTTAAATCAACTCTACAGACATCAGTGGTGTACTTGGGGTTTCGGCTGTGACAAATATATCGGGTAATAACATACCAGCTTCATGAAGACCAAAGGTTATTGCTATTCTTCATATTGGCTCTAAAACCTTGTCAACAAGAAAATTTATTATGGAAGATGTTCAATCAGCTTTTCAAATTGACAGTTAATCTAGTAATCCTCCTTGAAATTATCATGATGTTCTCATGACAGGCTCTGTTAAGTTATCGACAACCATTTGGCCCAGCTCTTTAGGTCTACCAGTCTCTCTAAAGTTCCAATAATATGATCGCTGCCCAGCACCAGGAGTGGGGATTAAATTAGAAGACTTGAATAGTATTATCCCTTTTCAATGTTGGTCCCGCATGAACGAAGCTCAAGGATAGATTATAATATATAAATATCACGTTCCCTCCTTTTTCCTTTTCCTAGGTGAACATCATCAATTTCCTTGTCATGAAGGTGTCTAGAAAAGACATTGCCAGTATATGAAGACAACAGAATCAAATTAATCACTAAAAAATCAAGAACCAAGCCAAACTCGCATATAAATTTAAGAATCCTCTAAGGAAGCATTTGGTGAAGTTTCACTTTAGGTTCTGTAACTATCAGACACAAACATGGTTTAAAGGGCTGTTGAGCCATATAACCAAATATTAATCTAGGATAGTAGTATTATTAGACCCTCAACTTGACCAACTAAACATTTATACAACCAAAGGTACAAGTGAGAGCCCAATTCAAGATTACTGAGACAAAGCTACTCTTTCCTTCCCTTTGGAATGCTTTAATTTGTTGCCGACGGGTTTACACGGATGTTTTTTCTGATAATTCTTCTGAAATTAAAGCTCAGCTAAAACAAATTAAATTTCCAAATTAAATTACAGAAATGAGTAATTAAATTACTACCTTAAAGTACTACCGTTCTCAAACAAGTAATATTTATATGTCGAATACAGCTTCTTGATCTTCTAATTATATTTATTGATCAAAAAGAGTACTAATGTGATTTCCCTAAACTGATAAGGTTAGGATCTCTGAATATTACAATTACGCCAATATTGGAAAATTCACACACACCCGAAAACGCAATATTGGATCGATGTTTGACCTGTTGCAATTATCAATTAGTTTAGAGGCTTCCTTATAGTTATTAATCAAGAGAATGTCTTTAATCTTTACACTTGTCATATATAACGATAAACTTTCTCAAGCAAAACAAAGACCATTGTATTTCCCCCTTTTTACTCTTCTAGGGTGGCAATTACTCTCAACAGTCTTTGGAAAGATAAAAATTGCCACAGAAAACAGTTCTACTAGAATATGGGGACAACTTTTAAAGCATTCGGATTTAACATAACTTATTTCCGATAGCAGGAAAGCTACCATTTTGAAGAATCTTAATACATGTGGTATCTCAAAAACCGAAATTTTAGCAAAAAGAAAAATCGGTTTTTCGTATAAGGATTTCCATACCAAAAAGCGATATCTGATTTTCTCATAGAGATTTTACCATACGAAAAACCGAAATGAAATATTTCCATCTTCTAATCTATTAAAACTATACTTTCTTTAGTAGTGCTAGCGTTAATTACACTGAACAAGCCGCTCAATTGGTCTTTATGCAAAGATACGGTTCTATCTACACAAACTGGTTTAGAATTGCTGGTGTTGATCCACCAGAAACTAAATCAGCTTCCCTATCTCAGCTATTAATGACGAGCTGATCAAAGTTGACAAAATTGAGTTGATTAACCAGCATGGAATACAGGAAGACAGTGTCAATTGTGGACTTTATACATTATTGAATGCCCGTTCTCTTTATATAGTCTTCAACTCGAATATCTGCTAACTCAAATGGTCAAGTCAGACACTGAGGTCAGTCAGAATAATGATGAGAATTTGC
>JAKUAB010000057.1:0-49108 GCA_030579075.1 Taiozyma dajiaensis | reverse complement strand
TTCATTCATCCTGATATTCATATTGTGGTCGTGTTGATAGATATTGTTTAAAGGTCATATTTATACACCATGTGATTTATATTATACAACAATTTTTGAGTCATGTAATCGCATGAGTTCGTAACTCATATACTAGTTGTCTGTTTGGTTCTTAACATCGGAAATTACGTCACCAGGCTCCAAATCCAAGAGGCTCGCTCTGGGTGGTATCCCAAAAACCGAAATCTGATTTTGGTATAGAGATTTTACCATACGAAAAACCGAAATGAAATATTTCCATCTACTAATCTATTAAAACTATACTTTCTTTAGTAGTGCTAACGTTAATTACACTGAACAAGCTGCTCAATTGGTCTTTATGCAAAGATACGGTTCTAGCTACACAAACTGGTTTAGAATTGCTGGTGTTGATCCACCAGAAACTAAATCAGCTTCCCTATCTCGGCTATTAATGACGAGATCAAAGTTGACAAAATTGAGTTGATTAACCAGCATGGACTACAGGAGGACAGTGTCAATTGTGGACTTTATACATTATTGAATGCCCGTTCTCTTTATATAGTCTTCAACACGAATATCTGCTAACTCAGATGGTCAAGTCAGACACTGAGGTCAGTCAGAATCATGATGAGAATTTGCTGTCTACATCAAGAAGAAGAAAGGCAATGCGATTACAGAGTATATCGAAGAAAGTGAACTATAAGGAAAGACTTACAACTGAAGGTTAAACATATGCTGGTGTCCTACCAACAATGTTTCAAATAGAGTCATAAAAATCTATCAGAGAGATGGAGAGTATCTCCTGCTTCTTCAATCATTAAATAGTTCGTGAAGAGGGCTTAATTATATTGAAGCAAGACCACCAGTCACTTTAGAGACTCCACTGAGTAAGTACAAGAGTTAGAAAAGCATACCGTTTTATTAGCAAGGAAGACTTGTTCAATTTGTAAAATCCTCTGCCAAACAAACGTGTCACTTAATGTGTCAATTGATGATGATGTTTCAAAAGTAGAATATCCTGCTGATAATTAAAACCCAAAGATTGTGTTTGATCCAATGCTACTCTCCTTCATTTGAAAGGGACTCAGGGTTTTTTATGTATTTCTAGAGTTCATTTTTACTGTTAGTAAACCGGTTTGTTTCCATACTGACAATGGTTTCCAAAAAGTTTGGTATTGTGATTGAACATGGCTGCCCACCTCTCCCGCAAGGTCAGAGTGTTGTAGAGAGTCATAACAATTCAGTAGCTCCGAAAGATGGCAATTGAAAAAAGTTTGATGAGCAAGCAAAATCCACCAACATATTGGCCCAAACATTTACATCAAGTGCATTATTACATTCTAAACAACACTAAGGACGTAAGAGGGGTTAAATATACGCCAATGGAGGTCTTATACAATGGAAACACGGCTGATCGGTGATTCAGCAGTCATTATCATTGCCATAAGGATGCTAAAGGTGCTCACTTCTTAAACTCTATGGAAATCAGAATAACTGATAATGCTGAGGACTTTGAAGTGATCTTTAAAAATTCTCAGAGAAAGATTAATGATCACACTAAAGGACAAGAGACATTGGGTCAACAAGCTATGCCATCAGAAGATGAAGTCCATGATGAGCTGGATATAAGTGGCTCAAAGATTGATCAACCTTCTGCGTCATATCTATTTGCAAGTTGTAACTACTTGCCTGTGATAAATTAATAGGTGCTCTTGTAAACAGCAAGTTAATAATTGTTGAATGCATAATCAAATGTGGGAAACACTCGAGTAATATAGACGACTTAGTGTGCTCCAATAGAAGACAAGAAGCATTCAAGGTGCAACGAGTAATGATTCATAAAATCAACAAGTCATAGATGATAGTCTACTAATTATAAGTGATTCACCACAATAACTGAATATTTTACCTCTCTATATTGATACATTGAGAAGCTTATCTGTAATATCTTTGGTAGATATATTGATGTATGAGTGATTAAGATCTATGATGTAATTAGATAGCTTAATAAAAGTTGTGTATTGTTAATATAGCTGGTTGAAATTTTATGTTAATTAAGAGAATTCTACTATTCATTTCGGTTTTTCGTATGGGAAATCTCTATACCAAAATCAGATTTCGGTATCTCTATGCGAAAAACAGATATCGCTTTTTCGTATGGTATCGGTTTTTCGTATGGAAGTCCTAAGATGTAATCTCAGTAAGATTGTTCGTAGTGGATGGAAATATTGATTGTTGCGCTTCAGAATGAAACGAGATACGATTGAAGAAAGTTTGTGCTGCTATCAGCCTTTGAATAAACGTTCGTAGATATACTGTCAGTTCTGAAGTATTGCATTTAAACAGTTCCTCTGCCGTAAGTGGCTTATCTTCTGGACCCAGCTTAGCTTCTTCAAATATCTTTTCGATTTTATCTGAAGTCAAGTCATCCTCTAAGATCACCGTCACATGGCCGCCGGTTTTAGTAGTAACCTCATATCCAAAAGGTTTCCATAGTATGTCAATTGCACGTATATTCGAATACTCTCTTTCTATAACGTTTGAAATCTTTTTTGATTTCTCATGAAACTCCTTACTCTTCTTGTCAAACTCGTTCCAAAATTCTTCTGGATCATGCCATGGAAGTTTAAGATAGTTTTGTAATGATTCAGCAGATATGGTAACGATAGGTGGGTCACAACCGAAGTACTTGATTCCGGGTAGTTCCATGGTTTTATCTTTGTTTTATTGCAATGATTGTTAGTGATTTTTGGTTGAGCGGGAAGGATGTCACATGCAGTGGTGTCTGGGTTGTTTCCAGTGTAACTCCAATAAAGGACCCCAAAGACCTTACTGGACGAAGGAAGGTGGTGAAATCTTTAACAATTACAGAGCCAAAAGCTTCCCATGTGTCATCCTTTTGTGATTGATTGAACACAGTAATGATTACATCTCATTGAGAGTCAAACTGGACTGGGATACAATCGGAAAAGCTGAAGAGGTTTGATAAGATTAGCAAAGATTGATGACTACGCCTTCTATGTATTATTCTAACAAGGTAGAGACCAAAAAGTATGTCAGGCGTTAGTAGAATCGAAATAGGGTTGAGCCTTTCTCTTGAAACCACCGGGGTTATCACAGAGAATTTGATCACATTTTCGGTCTCCTTGGTACAAGTATGAGAAATAGTCCCAACCAACTTCAAGAACTACAAAGACAGTCAGCAAAATTTCTTCTCATATCCAAACCATTAGCAAAACCACCCATCCTAAAGTTAAAGAATTGTAATGGATTGATGAATACTTGAACGTGACTCAGAACACATTATTCTATTATTCCTCTTGGGCCTTTGAACGTAGTGGGCAATTACCAATGATCACCGATTTATCAACTAGTCTACTATGCCAGCTTGTGTATCCATATTCAGCATAAAGTTATATGAACTCGGTCAGAAGGTTTCGGGCTCTTTAAGGTTCAAGGGCTGTTCCAGTTTGATCTTACCAGTAAATTAAGAGAGGGGAGGCAAAGTATAAGAACAATGAGAGAGATAGCAAGTGCACAATGACGAGAGATCAAAGGATTTGTAGCACTATTGGAGCTTTAACTATCATCTCTAAGCTTGAAATGTTTGAGGAGTTCTCCATCGACTCTAGACCTAAGTTCTAAAAACGGATCTTTGATGTTCGAGATTTCTTGGTGCTGGTAGAGCATACTTCGATCTAGAATTGTTGGTGTATATATTATAAATTACTTAGTCTTTAGCACACAGCTCGCATATTGGTTAGTGATCTGCAGCGTTGCTAAAACCCTGATCTGCGCCACATGGGGTCCTCGACGTAATTTTTATATTTTGCGAAATGTGGAGTAAGTTGTGGTTTCAGGGTCTATGCGGTAGGACCCTGACCTTAAACTCCTTTACTAAAGGACCAAAGTACTATCTATTGACTTCCATATGAACTCTTTGACTTGAATTAATCACTTCAATATTGTCAAATTCACTTCAATTTACCACTCATGGCTTGAATTTTCTTCTCCACGTGCAAGAAGCAAGAGCCAAGCTATCTCTTATTCTGTTCCTGGAACTGGTAAATACCACAAACTGAAACACAAATTAGACAACTAGTTCCTAGACCTCGAGTGATGGCAAGCCTGGAAAACACAAAAGAGTTATAGGGAGATACGTGATGCAATTGACGATTCTTTCTCCCTTGTTGCATTTCCTTGATGGAAAACTGAGTGTTTTTATGGGAAAGCAGCCTTTGCCTGGCTTCTATTATGGCGCTGTTAACGATTTGGCTCCAATTTAAATCTTATAATGGATTAGAAATTAGGGGTTTCAACGTGCTCCTCAACGTGGTATAATCTTGCTGCTCGTCTGCAATTGGAAAACGTTTTTGGAATTGGAAAGCATTGTTGCTCTATTATAAATACTCATGATGATCCCTCCCAGTTTCGATTGAAGAATCATAAAACTATATATTTGCAAACCTCCCCAATACAATGAGATTACCAACCGCTGTCCTCTTACTTGTCTTCACTGCCCTAGTGCAAGCTCTTCCCCTGAAATATGACGATAAGAAGAACATCATCTTCCTTGTCTCTGATGGATTAGGTCTATCAGGAATCACTGCTGCTCGTCAATACATCCAAACCAGAGATAACCTCACTGATTCCCAAGCGGTGTTCGACATAGAGTCTTACCTTATCGGTACTGTTAGAACCAAATCATCTTCACAGCTGGTCACCGACTCAGCTGCAGCAGGTTCAGCATTTTCTTCCTCTAAAAAGACTTACAACGGTGCCATCTCTGTGGATCCTCAAGGTGTGCCAGCTGGTACTTTTTATGAAGGTGCCAAACTATTAAACTACAAGACTGGTATTGTCTCTACTACCTTTGTCCAAGATGCCACTATTTGTACTCCAAATACCCATGTTACTTCAAGAAGATCTTTGGATTTGGTTGCTACCCAACAATTAGGTTATGGTCATCCATTAGGCCAAGTCATTGACATTGTCATTGGTGGTGGTAGACAATACTTACATGGTAATGACACCATATATGATGGTACCAAGGGTAAAAGAGCTGATCAAATTGATTATATCGCTAAAGCCCAAGAAGACGGTTGGACTTACATTGGTAACAGAACCGCTTTTGATGAATTGAATCAATCGGGTGAAGTGAAACTACCATTGTTAGGTTTGTTTGACAAAAACTCTTTAGCCTATGAAATTGACCGTAATGCTACTAAAATTCCATCATTAAAGGAGAACTCCCTATTAGCTCTTGAACAATTGATTAAGGCTACTGAAGACTCCGAACAAGGTTTTGTCTTGTTACTAGAAGGTGCTAGAATTGATCACGCTGGTCATTCTAATGATCCAGCAACACATGCCCTAGAAACTCAAGCCTACGATGAGACTTGGAGAGCAGTGATTGACCGTGTTGCTGAATTAGACACTGAGACTCTGGTTGTTGCAACTTCTGATCATGAAACTGGTGGTTATGGTCTAGCTATTGACAATGTCTATGATTACTACCCATTGAACTTAGTCACAGTCCCACACTCCACTGAATACGCTTCAAACATCCTGTCTGAATACGAAGGCGACAATAAGGCCGAGTTCATCAAAACTGAAGTCCTTGGTAAGGCCTTGAACATTCATACTAACTACACTGATTCTGATGTTCAAGAAATCATTGATTCCGACGAACCTGACGTCGTTCTTGCTGAATTGGTTTCGAAATTCGCTGGTGTTGGTTGGACCACCACTGGTCACACTGCCCAAGATGTCCCATTGTACGCTTATTCTAACACTAAAGAGGGTTATAATAGAATCTTGGCCGCTTTGGGTTCCTCCATCGAGAACACTGAGATCCCAAAATTCTTTGCTAAGGAATTAGGTGTTAACTTAGATGAAGTCACCAAAAAGATCAAGGACATCCAAACAAAGTAGGGTTACTAGTTAACAACTTTATCTTCCCATGGTGGGGTTTCAATTCTCTTATACGTTTTCATTTTCACTGTCAAATATTGAGTTCAATTGTCCAGCTTTTGAGTGTTTAATCAATTAATAGAAAGATTTTAGAGAGCTCATGATAGGAGTAATATTTCGGAGATCAACGGATTTGAGTAAATTTCTCCTACATTTGAATAGCTTTACAGCTGTGGTGCTATTACAAAACACCGAATATGAGCAAATTACTTCTTGATGCTACTCATTCTGGCTGCAACTTCCTATTTGAATCCAATATTTATAATCCAACCAAAATTCGCAATATGGGCCCAATACCTAATATTGCGATGGTTTTCGGAATCTTTGCCAAGATTCCGCAAAAAGTCAAACCCGATCGCAAAATATCGGATTTGCAAAATTCCTACACGGCATTATAAATGCAAAATCGGAATATCTTTTCTCAGCAATTCATGACACATATAAAATGAGTAACTTCTTAGTATCTGGTATCCTTGAAGTGAAGTGGAGGGGGCTGTCAACTGACTTTGTTGCTGAAAATGACAGAAATGAACGCTCCACTCTATGTTCCTCAGGACAAGAGGGTGAGCTTGAACGTTAGAGACCTCACGGTGACGCTGCGTAAGAAGAAACCAGGTAATAACACAACAGATGTGGAAAAGGACCCTGTGGCTAAACAGATCTTGAAAACGCTGAACTTGGACCTAAGGCAAGGTGAGGTCATGGCCATTCTAGGCTCTTCTGGCTCGGGGAAGACGACACTACTGAATACTCTTTCTGGTAGACTCCCTAACAACGACTCTTCCCCTTTCAAATTCGAAGGGATGATCAACTACACTCCATCTCATTCCCAGATCTCATACTTGCTACAAGAAGACGCGTTCACCCCCGGTTTGACTGTTTATGAATTGTTGAACTTCACTGCGCAACTGAAGTTGAAGGATTCTGCTAATATTCAAAGAGAAGAATTGATCAATATTCTTATCGATGCTTTGAGTCTTACCAAACTCAGAGATACCATCGTCAATGATTTCCATGAGGTTTCAACTCTATCAGGTGGTGAAAAGCGTCGTGTATCTTTAGCTTTACAGCTGTTGACTAAGCCATCTCTTCTGTTCTTGGATGAACCAACCACTGGTTTAGATTCCACTTCATCTATCAACCTGATATCCTTGGTCAAGCAACTCAGTGTTCGTTTTGGTATCACTGTAATTCTTACCATCCATCAACCCCGAGTCGAGATCTTGGATCTATTTGACAAGATTTGCTTATTGGCTAAGGGTGGATCAATGATGTATTGTGGTTCTTTGCAAGACGGTATGGACTATTTTAAAAGTTTAGAGGGTGTCCTTGGTGATGTTTCTGAGACAAACTTTGCTGATTTCTTGTTGAGAATTTCAAGTGTTGATAAGTATAGCTCTCCTGAGGTCGAAATGGAAACACAAAAGAGAGTTGGGAAGCTTATTGACAGTTGGGCTAATACCATCCATTATGATACTAGTGTTGAAAAAAGAGATACTTTCAAGGAAAATGGGTTGAAGTTTAAATCCTCAAAGTTTAAAGCCAGTTATTTCTTCTTGGACACTTTCACCATCTTCAGAAGGACACTGCTGCAAACTATCAGAGATTACAAATCTATCTTCATGTTACTTGGTGTCAACACTTTGATTTCCCTTGTCGTTGGTTGGATGTTCTTTCAACCAGCGCATTCTCTAGCTGGTATTCGTACCTTGACTTCTGCTCTTTACGTTTGCTGTGAAATTATTGGGTTCTCACCATTGATGTACGAGATTGAAAGGCTTTGTTTATTGGATGGGAAGTATATGTTGAAGGAATACAAGAATGATCAGTTGTATTCCTTGAAAAGTTGGTTTACCGGAAGAAAACTGGCAAAACTTTTACTTGAAGATATCCCAGTCTCATTACTATGGTGTACAATCACTTATTTCATGTGGGACTTGCGCCCAACTATGAACTTTGGTATCTATTTTGTCAATGTGCTACTGATCTATGATTGTGGTATTGCCCTTGCCCATTTCTGCTTTGTATTTGGTAACTATCAATTATCCATGGTTTCACTGGCCACAAATGTTGTCTACCAGGTTCAAAATCTTGCTTGTGGTTATTTTGTTAATGCCAAAGACATGCCTGTTTACGTGCGCTGGACCAAGTATCTTGCATCTTTTTACTATTCATTCGGGAGTTTGACTTCCAATTTTTTTACTGGGTTTGAAGGAGAATGTACTGGTACAGCTGAACAATGCTTTGAGTATTCAGGTTCCTATGTGTTGAAAGATCTGGGCTTTCCTCAAAATTGGACCGCCGTTCCTATTGTGGTCAATATCTGTTGGTTTTTGTTCATGTACACCACAGCTGCTCTGTTGATCTGGGTAAGAGTTAACTGGACAAGCACCAAAATTGTCAAAGAAAGAATATCAACATCAAAGAAATATCGAGTTCCTGAATTAGACGCCACTTTGAATGGCCCAGCGTATTCAAAGAAACCAGTTTTAACTTCAGGATCTAGAATCTTGATGAAAGGTATTACATTAGAGACAAAGCCCTCATGGAAAAACAAGATTCTTTTCAGTCGATTCTCTGAAAAAACGTTACTGGATCACTTGAATCTGCAATTTCTACCTGGTTTGAATGCTATCATGGGTCCCTCTGGCTCAGGTAAAACTACACTGTTGAACTTGATTACTGGTCGTACCAAGTTTTCCAATCTGAAAATATCTGGTGATATTCAAGTGAATAATATATCTGTGAATTTTAAGGAATTGTCTAATTTAACTTCTTATGTTGTCCAAGATGATTCTTCGTTGATTCCAACTTTGACTGTTCGTGAAACTTTGTGGTACCAAGCCAAGTTGAGATTAGATCCTGAAAGACAACCACAAATCAACTACATTGTCAATGAACTAATGAAGAAAGTTGGTCTGTTAGATGTGATGAATTTACCAGTTGGTGACTCTAATAAGAAAGGAATTTCAGGAGGTGAAAAGAGAAGATTGTCTTTGGCCATTCAACTGTTGAACGAACACTCAAAGATCTTGTTACTTGACGAACCAACTTCAGGTTTAGATTCCTTCACCTCCCAAAACTTGATTCAATTGCTTAAGGATCTGGCTAGCCAAGAACAAAAGATTATTATCCTGACTATACATCAACCAAAATTTGAAATCTTTGAGATGTTTGATAAGATTGTTTTGCTAAAGAGTGGTGAGCTAATATATTCCGGTGTTCCATCATCTTTGACTAAGTCCATTGAATTCAATAAGAATGTGAAAGATGAGAAGGTGGATGAACAAGAACAGGAAGTTGAATTGAACTTTGCTGATTACCTGATGGACGTCCTAATTGAACCAAAGCATGAATCTCAATTGGAAAATCTACGTGCCATTCCTAATGAAGAACTCAAATCATCCTTGCAGAATTCCAATCTCGAGAAATTAACACAAGTTAGGCCACCGACCTTGGGGATTTTCAAGACCCTCCTTCAGCGTCAATATAAGACCATGGTGAGAACTGACGGTGTGCTTATGTCTAGAACTGTCCAATATATCTTGCTGGCGGTGTTCCATACTTTATTCTATGCTCCGCTAAAACACTCAGCTGCCTCAATTTCAAACAGACTTGGCCTTGCACAGCAGATTGTCAATTTTTACTTCATCGGCTCCTTTAACTGTTTTGCTTATTACCCAATAGAGAGAAACACTTTTTACAAAGATCACCAAGATAATCTTTACTCCTCAGCCCATTTCATGTTAACGTACTTGTTCATTGAGCTACCTTTCGAGATTGGCTGCGCTTTTATTATGTCTATGTTTTACGTCATGGTTATTGGCTTGAAGCGGACCTCAGGAATGTTTTTCACAGTTTGGTTAATGTTTACTGTCGTTATTAACACTGGTGAGTCCGTTTCCATGATTGCTATGACTATCTTTGACCATATGGGCGTTGCTATCAATGCATTATCTAATCTAATGGCTATTGGTATTTTCATGGCTGGTACTATGTCCTTGAATATGCCTCCAATCTTCAAAGTCTTCAACTATCTGAGCCCTTTGAAATACGTTATTTTAGCTGTGATGAACCTTGCATTTGATGGTCAGAAGTTCTCATGTGGTAATGGTGTCGAGAATTGTAATTTGAGTACAGGTCAAAAGGTTTTGGATCAATTTGGCCTAGATTCTATCCTATGGAAAAATTACTTGGCTGTGGTTTTGATCTTGGTTATTTACAGAGTTTTAGCCTATCTACTAGTGACTTCCAAAGTTAATAGAAAATGAAGCATCGTTTGTCAATAGATCATGAATGAAGTATGTAAGTGTTATTATTCTACTCGGTGATAAGCGATGGTTCCTATTTGAAGTTTCTAAGAATGGTAACTTATAACTCCGCCTGAAACACCACCATTGATGGCAAGTTGGCTCTAGAGCGCTGAATCAGTTGATACGGCTGTACATAGAGCATATAGATAGAAGAGTCTATAAGTAAGTCCTTGATTTTGAAGCCGTTATTTGAAAATAGGATCTTCAATATAATTTGTTATACTCCTCTGCGCTCTGTATAAAGCACTATATGATGTTCTTAGCCCATTAGATATCGTCCTTTCTTTATAGATCATTGAAATGATTCTTACATACCACGTTTGTTCAAAAAACGTTCGATAATAATTTTTCTTTCAATCAAGATGATCTATATTATACAACACAAGTCCATTCCATCAATTTACTTAAACATTAACTTTTGTTTTGGTGGAAGTTAAGAATTCTCTATAACTTGGCAAGTTGTTAATTCTATCTTCGACCAAGTTGGAAGCAGCCCATAGTCTCAATGGAACAACTTCTTTAGCATATGGGGCATTCAATGGTTCGTTAGCTGAACCACCTCTGACGATGTATAATGACTGGTATACAATGGTATCATCGCCTTCGCGGACCTTGTCAATTATGTTTCTAACTCTAATGTTGAAGTCATTGTCTAAGACAGGCAGTTCGTTCTTACCGATTGGTACTTGTAAGATATCTTGCACACCAAAGACATCATAGACTAAATCAGGGACGGCATCACCACTGATCCATAAGAATAATTCAACCGAGTTGTTGATCAAGTATAGACCATGTCTTTCAAAGCTTTCCGCACTGGCATTAATAGCTGGTGGTAACACAATTTCATTGGTTTCTTCATTTGGTAATCCAACATCATCACCCATATCATGTAGTGAGTAAATAGTTGGGTAGATGTATCTGATTAATTGTGGGACTGGGATAGTACCTAACAAGTTCAAAGCATTGATTCTATGATCTGCTGGGACCTTACCACCTCTCAAACCAATATGCTTGGCCAAAGCGTGGATCAATAACGGTAACATTCTCAGGTTAGTAGACAAAGTCAATGCGGCACCGCCACCAACATTACCAGAAACAATTTCTTTTTTGAAGACAGTTAAGATATCAACCAAATATTTGTTTAATAGGTCTCTGGCATCGTTTAATGATGATGAATAAACCTTTTCGATGGCCTTTTGGGTGTAGTAAGCTGTGATGGCCAATTGATCAGCAGAAGCATAGACTTCACCTAAGTTTGGAGTCACTGGAATAGCCATTGTTAGGACTCTAATTCTACGTTCACCAAAGTTCGTAGTATGTAATACAGCCGTTTGGATGTAGACAACAGGTTTCACCAAGTTCTCATCAATAGCAACTTCAATAACATAACTTTGGTCTCTTGGGAAAGTTGGGAATGAGCATAGATCAGATGATCTGTTGAAAAAGTTACCATAGTATGTGTTCATTTTTAGGCCACTTGAACCTCTTGTTCTTTGAACAGCTTCTAGTGCGATGTCTGAGGCAATGTGATTTGAAATTTCTTTAGATAGTTTGGTGACTTCTTCAAGACTGTTAGCACTCCAACCAGCATAATAATGAGTTTGACCAGCAGTGTACCTTGGCAAGTTGGATAGAGTTGCAACATCTTGGTATTTGGCACCAGTTAAGAAGAAGTCTATGGTGACTTGCGATTTATTACAGTCAACAGCGAACGATTTGTAAAAGGAATCGTTGGCACTGAATAGAGCAGAAGCTTCCTTTGGAGTATCTGCGAATTTAGCCTCATCTCTTGGAGTTAGTTTACCAACACCTAAATCGGGTAAGGTAGAACCAAATGCCACAACCTTACCACCAACAGATTCAATCAAGTGATGAGCAGATTTCAAAGCTGGACCTAGGGCAAAGTTTGGAACCAAGTTGTCTTGGAATAAAGTTGTCATGTTAGCCAACAGCTTTTCAATGTTATTCCTAGAGTTTTTCAAGTTGACCAATAATGAGTCTGGTGATGGGATGAATGGTTCATCTAGATCTGGAACAACAATGATCGAATTTTCAGCATTCTCTTCCTCGTCTTCTGGGATGTTAAAGTAATGTAAGTTTGAATCAACACCAATGAAGGCAATTTTGGTACGGCCATCTTTGTTTGGGATTCTATCCAAGCTTTCCAAGATTGTGGTGACAACGGTAGCAAGTAGACCACTCTTAACTGAGTGAACAGAAACATCTAGTACAAAGACATAGACTAATGGCTGCGGAGCTCTGACAGCATATTCACGTGGAGCAACAAATTCAACGGTTGAGTAGTTCAATTCAGCTCTCTCATTTCTGTTGGCAGGAACGCCAAGATCATTGTTGTAATCAAAGGCAGCTGGGACATCATTTTGTAAAGAGCATAAGTTACATCTCCATCTTCTGCCTTGTTCGGTGAACTCAACAAATGAGTTGATATAGGTACGACAACGACGACAACGTGAGATAACAGTATCTGTGACAACTGGAACTGGGTTAACATCATCAGTCAAACTGATGTATGGTCTTACAATCAAGGCTAATGGTAGCTTCGACTTCTTCAATAGAGAGGCAGTATTTGGGATAGCGTTCAAGGTTGATCTCATGTATTCTGGTTTGACATTGGCTTCAAGATTACCAGGAATAGTGGTCAAATGAGCTGGGATGACTAATGGTGGAGGTGGTAATGATAAATCAGCAATTGGTGGAGGTAAATCACTTAACAAATCAGTTTGATATAATTGGTTCATTGGTAGGGCAGCTTGTTGATTTAAACCTGCCTCGTAAGGCGAAGATGCGTTACCAATAGGAGCGCCGTAGCCACCGTAGGAAGGAGCAGGAGCACCATAGGCGGTGGCACCAGCACCAGCTTGAGCTGGGTAGCTCTGATAACTACCATAATCGCCTTGTTGTGGATAAGGATTAACTGGGGCACCTGTCCCGGCCACACCACCGACTGGTTGCTGACCGTATGGCTGTTGGTATGATTGTTGGCCGTTCAGGTTCAGATTATTCATGCCCTGGGTAGCAGCATCAATTGGCTGTTGAGGGGCGCCATAGGCGCCATTGGCAGCTGCTGGATCAACCTGTTGACCAGGGTACTGAGGATAACCGGCTTGAGCAGGGGCACCAGGCTGACCAGGGTAGCCTTGCTGTGGGATAACAGGAGCCTGCGGCTGAAGGGCTTGTTTTGGATATTGACGTCTTTTACTGGACATTTGCCTATGTTGATGTTAGATCTGTTTTGATGTTCTTGTATTTGAAGGCCATTTGTCAAAATATCGTCTGGTTCAAAAACGAAGAAAGCCACAAAATACGCAATTCGAATGATGGCCACCCATAAAATACAATAGACTTACTGCAACCGATAACTCGGATATATTGATCCTTATAAAACGCCTTTTAGGGTACGTTTTGACCTAACAGCCCACTAGTTTCCCGAAAATTTCGTTCATTTTTTTGGGACTTCGTTGTCAAGATCAACAGGCCCTAAGTATGAATTCCGACCAGTCGGAACTGGTAGTCACGGTTGAGCGGTTTCTACAGTAACAACAACAGATTACTCAATTGGTTGACTCAGACTCTGATTGACTTTGGATTCTTGTAATTCCACTGTGCTTTCGCTTTGCACAGATTAGACCTCTTCCCCCTCCCCCTCAATTCCACAATCCCATCATTAATGGTATTTCGTTAATTGAAACCTCCCTCCCATGTTTTTGGTCTTCCCCTAAAGATAATGTGTCAAAATCAAATCTTCAAACTCGAGAGTCGAGACTTGACAACACATGAAATTACAATAAATTGAGCCCCACGACCCCCCACAACACATGAAATTACAATAAATTGAGCCCCACAACCCCCCACAACACCCCACAAGAAACCTCACTATGACAATAAAGTTGTACAACATACAGCATCAGGGCACTGTGCATACCCCATTGCTGATTGTCCATGGTGAAACCTCTGCTTCAAAGAGTGGGATCTTGCGAGTTTTGCACCAGGGCAGTGCATATCCTCCACTTTACTTCGAGGTCAACTCGGGCTTCTTCAAAGCTGTCATCCATCTAGACCCAGGTTCAAATCCACTTTACTTCACCCATTACTCAGGTCAGATTCTCAATGGATATCCACAACAGGACAACAGACCTTTATTCAAGGACGAAACCGTGTCATTCACTATCAATTACACACCTTTGCTTCAAAACAAACCGATCCACTTATGCCTTCTACTAGCAAAGGACTCGCCTGGTCTTTTTGACTCCACTACAGATCGAAAGAGATTTGAAGGTGGGAACGACTTGGGTCTTGCAATTAAGAAGATGAGGATTGGTGGTCGTTTGATGCAAGCTTTTACACATGAACAAATGCTTAGAAATGGGTTTGGTAATAGAACATTTAACTTTGTGGAAGAGTACACAGAGGATACCACTTTCGCCTCTGAGCAACACAAGTTTAGAAACACCATCAAAGTTCATATCTTAAGATCGAGAAAAACATTAAAGGAGCTAAGAGATCCAAATTTGGCTCAACAAAATTCGAAAGGTAACAACACTGGGGGTTTATTTGGTATCGCCATGGAGGCATTGAGAGACTATGGCGGACCCTTTATCAATACAGATAATGAGTCAGTTCAGGCAGCTGTTATGTTCCTGGATGCTCACTGGGATCCAAAGCTGAAACTGATCTTGACACATGCTGCTCTTGGTGGTGGTGATGATAAAATTAAATTAGCCATCTTTGGCTCTCATGGTATTTACTCCTGGCCAACAAGTTTGGAGCAAGTACCATTCGCGTTCCAAGATACTACTAAATCGAATGTCAATGAAGTTGCTAACGATAGTAACCAATGTGACACCTATTGGGAATGTCTTAACATCACTTTGGGTGCCTTTATGCATGAGATTGGCCACTTATTGGGTTGTCCTCATCAAACACATGGTGTTATGCTTAGAGACTATGTCACTTTGAATAGATCTTTCTTGACGAGAGAAGCACCTTGTTCAAGAACCAAATCTAATGGAATTTCCCCAGTGTTGCCAAAGGACGAATGTACATGGCATAGATTAGATTTATTGAGATTTCTGCACCATCCTTCATTCACCCTGTCTGAAGATTACCTTGACCCAACATTCCAAAAGAACAATTGTGAATCTGGTAAGTCTATTCTGTTACCTTTGGGGGAGAATAATGCCCTTTTGAAATCTGCCACAGGTATTTACGCCATTGAGATTCACAAAGGTGACTTAGCACATGCATCTATTGAATATTTGCCTAAATCTATTGGTGGGGAAGGCTCTCAAAAGGAGATCTTGGTCAATGCTAGTGAATTGAAATCAAGGTTACCAAGGGATAAACAACAAGGTTCATTTGACGTACATGTTTTGTCCATTGGTGGTTCCCAATCTAACTTTAACGATTTTGAAAAATTGGTAACTGGTTCAGAAAACTTTATTCAGTCAGATTTCGGCTTAGGAAGAGGTCAATTGACAGGTATCAAATCTGGTGTCTTTGGTGATATTAACCGTGGTGAGAAACAACCTTTAGTAATCTTCGATTCAGATAGGATCGCCAACATTAGAGTGTATCATGGCGATGCCCTAGATGGTATAAGAATTGACTTGAGTGCACCAAAATCAGGAACAACTTCCACTGCTCCTCCATTACCAAAGAGAGATTATAAATCGCACTTGGGATCTGCCTTTAAAAAACTAGGTCTAGGTGACACAGGTTCTCAACGAGTATTACAATCAGTACAAAGTTCAGTGCTATTTGGAAAGCAAACCAACAATTTCACAGACTTCCCATTACAGTCAGGTGAGAAAATCACTCACTTTAAACTGAGATCTGGTGGCTGGGTTGACGCAATCCAAATCTTCACTGATCATAACAGATGCTCTCCAATGCTTGGTAAGGCCAATGGTGGTAGTGAAGGAACCTTGTCACTTCCACAAGGTTTTCAAATCGTTGGATTGTTCGGCAGTGTCAGCAGTTGGATCGACTCAATTGGTGTTGTTTACGTTCCTAAATGAGTATGATGTTTTCTTGGAAATTTTGTAGATTTTTTCTTATGTGTCATATTGATGTGTCAAACTCTATAGGTCATGTGCCGCATAACATTTCCGAGACAATAAAAGACACTTTAAAATTATGGGACTTAACTCTCTATAATTCAGCCAGGTAAACTTCATCATACACATTTCAAATCAATCATATTCAGTGCCAATCCGCGAAGAATAGAGGAATAATGAACACCTTGAGTCAATGGGCTGAGCAATTGGAAGGCCTCCCGGGTTATGATTACGCTGTCGATTGGATCAATGACAAGGCAGGTGAGAAGTACCAAACTAAAGACCCCTTCTACGTTGATGTCAAGGGTAAAAGAAAGAGAAGAAAAGCTCCAGAGAGTTGTTCAAAACAAGAGAAAAAGGCTTGGAAGAGGATCCAAAGGAGAGCTTGGTTCGATGATAAGAACTTCTTTGGTTGCTTTCCCATCAATTTAGGTATTGGAATGGCACCATTGTTGGCTTTGCTACCCGTGGTAGGCCCATTGTTCATGTTTGCCATACATGGGAGATTAGTGACCATTGCTGATCAACAATTCCACTTGCCAGCGAAGTTGGTTGCAAAGATGCATGGTAATATATTATTTGATTTATTGATATCATTACCTCCAATCTTAGGAAGCCTTTTTGCATGGTTGAATGGTTGTTCTACAAGAAATGCAGCACTCATTCATACCTTCATTGTCCAACAAGAGATGAAAAAAGGACCTAATCCTGATCAATTGAATGTCGGAGACGATGTTACACATGTAAATACAATAACCCACGTGCAGCAACAAACTTCATCTTATCCACCACAAGCATCTACATACCCAGGTCAACAAACTTCTATTCCTCCTAATGGCGATGTTGTATATAATTCGCAAGTTTAAGGCATAATGAGGAGAAGAACAATCTACAACAACACTATAAGCGACGTATTCGTATAATTACTCTTTTTCAACCAAATATATAATATATGTGTATATCATATATATGAAATGATCCTGGAAATGAACATCCAAATGATGCTAGCTTCTAACGTCATTCCAAGCTTTTGATAATGAACTTATAATGTACATGCAATAATTAAATAAACCAAAAAGAAAACAACAAAACAACCATATTAATATGAAGATTAAAAAACCAAAACGATCATTAAAATGAAACCCACCCACACAGACTGACACTATCTATCTATCTATCTCTATCTCTCTCAGCTTAAACCAATAGAACGGCATTAACACAACCGTCTCTATCTGGTTCATTAGTGATTTGAGCATATTTACCCCAAACAACTTTACCACCAGCAGTAACCATACCTAATTCAGAAACATTGACTTCGATAATTGTACCTTTAGTTAGAACACCTAGTTGGGTGTACATTGGTGATTGTGGATTCTTCTTGACACTCAAGATTGGTAAGAACACAGTGACACCTAATTCTGGATGTGTCACGTTGGCCTTCTTTTGTCTTAGAGCAGATGGTCTAATAATACGTTCCATTTTCACTGGTCTTCTTGTGAAACCTTCACCAACAAAAGTATGTTTTGTAATCATTCTCTTCCAAGCCTTAGATTTGGATTTACCAGTCTTGATAACTTTAAACATTTCTTCTTCAGAGATACCACGAACTTTAGGTAAAGGAACTGAGAATTTATCAGCCTTTTCCAATCTTTTTTGTTTAATGGAAGATGAGATAGCCTTTGCTTGGTTAGTTTCTTGACGATCCAATAGATAAGTAGGTAAGGCTTCACCATCATCTTCAACAGGTTTAGATGGACCTTTAACTTTAGATTCTTCATGAGCTTTAATCTTCTTCTTCATGGCAACTTTTTCAGCATAACGTTTCTTGTTGAATTGTTTAGCTCTCCAACCCTTCAAGTTTTGAGCATCTTTAGCAATTTTATGGCCCTCTCTTGCAATTCTCTTACGTTTTCTTTCTTCATGATCTAAACGACGACCATGTTGTTTGATATGTTGTTCTATATATTCGTTTTGAGGCTATGAAAAGACGATGTTAGTAATTTAAGTCCAGTAAAATACAATGGAGTCATTGTTTTCTGTACTTACCATTGCTTAATGATGTCTCTATGGGCAATAATGGGGGGTTGGTAATGTGTAATATGAGTACTTAAGTACTATATAAATTTTTCCCTTTTAAAAAAGAAAAGAACAAAAAAATTTTAAAGACAGTGAGAGAGGAGGGTAACAACAGGAGATGGAACAATGAATTTCCCATTAAATTTACAATTAAATTCACCTTTGAAACAGTTGAAAATATGATAAATAAACATATTCAATTGTTGACTTTAAAAGTCATTAAAAATCACATTTGAATCAATTTATAAACACCCCAAAACCTCCACTTATTTAATTTAATGTCTCCATTTAAAAGTGTCAAAGCTCATCGGGTAAGGGCACACTGAGGATTTTATTAAAAAAAAAAAAATTATTCATAAACCTTTGACCTGTTTTGTAGTGTATAAAAAGACTTAAAAAGGTATCAACATTCCCTTACAATGTCCTCTTTAAACGAGATCTTGAATGCTATAGACTTGTCTCTGACATCTTTTAACGATGCTGTATCAAATATGCATGAAAAAATTGAAACTCCTGATCTTCCAGATTTGGTTAAAGACCTGTTGATAAAGACAAATCAATCAATGCCTGAAGGTGTTTCATTATTGGATTTAAAGAATAATACCATGCTTTCATATATTAATAACTTGATTCTGATAATACTGGGAAGAATAGAAAACTTGAAAACCAATGATACAAAGCAAAATGATACATTGAAGGATAAGGCTATCAAAGATACTATTGTTCAAAGAGTTGTTCTTGAACGTGGTATTAAGAATTTAGAAAAAAAATTGAGTTATCAATTAGAAAAAATGGTTAGAAATTATAATAAAATGGATAAAGAATCTAGTGAAGATGCTGTGAATAAGAAACTTCAAAAAAGACAAAATGATAATGAAGAAGAAGAAGAAAATTCTGATGAAGATTCTGATGAAGAAGATTCTGAAGATGAATTGAATTATAGACCAGATACATCTTCTTTAGTTAAAGATATGAAGAAAAAATCAGATAAAGAATCCAAAGAATCAAAAGGATCTGAAAAGACTGAAAAATATAAACCACCAAAGATTGCTGCTGCTTTACCACCTTCTGAATTTAATGAATCTCGTAATGCATCTAAATCCAAGAGAAATGGTACAAAATTACAAGCCATGGAAGAATATCTTCTTGAAAATGGTGATGCTCCAATGGTGGAACAATCCATTGGTTCTAATATCTTACAAAATGGTCGTGGTGGTGTTCAAACTATGAGAGATAGAAAGAAAGAAGAAGAGATTAAAAGATTTGAAGAATCAAATTTCACAAGATTGAGTACAAATATGAGTAAGAAGGATAAAACAAAGAAGAAAAGACAAGATACTGAGACATTCTTTGGTGAAGATTGGGGTATTTTTAACAATAAGAGAGAAGATATGAATACCAAGAGATCTGCCAAACCGAAATCTGCATGGGAAAGAGCAAAAAAGAGAAGAACTGATTAGACTACTTCTTTTTTTCTCACACATAATAAATATGATCATCATGATAAACTCAATCGTACATTATTTACCAGCTGCATTTTTAGCAAGCTTTTCTTGGACAATTTTGATCTTATCAGCAGCAGTTTGTGATTTATCAGTTCTTGTACCTATTCTAATATCACTTTGAACTCTAACAACACCATTGTTATGTAAACTTTCATGTAAAGATCCAATCAAGTTACAAACTTCGGTCCATTCACCTTCAATGGTAGTACCAGCACTGTGCAAAGTAGATTTCAATCCACTACTTTGGATCAAACCTTCAATATGTGCGACTTCATCAGAGACAGAGGCCTTACCTGTACCAATCTGGTAATATGCGGGTTAGTAATGTAACGTTTGTTGTGTCATCACACCAAAGGGGTGATGTGATGATAAAGAATGAATGAAAACATACTGGAATTAAGCAAACATCAGCAAGACAGTGGAGTTTAACAGGTTTAATTTGTGACATTTGGCGACAGTTGATTGAAAATGGACGGATAAAAGATTTCAACATTAAGAATGAAATCAAAAAAAAAAGATGATCCTTCTGCAATTATATTAAAAAGATTATTAACTTTCTTAAATACCAGTACTATATAACCGCATAATGGACTTTATGTGGATATAGTGGTGTCCAGATGTTTCCCGAACTTCATGGGGGAAGAATTGGGAAGAAGTGGGATTTAATTATTCACAAAAGTGACAAGATTTATAATTGAAGTTAACTCTGAAAAGGACATTTTTACTGGTAAAAAAAGGACTTTTCTCTCTTCAAATCACTGGATTACAGGCTCCTTTTATCATCATTTAATTGGTTTTATATCTTCTCTGTAGCCTAATACGGTAATTTTCGTGAATTTCCTCATCCACAAAAACTTTTTTTGTTTTTTTCAAAAGAGAAAGAAACCATAGAAACCAAATTTTAATAAAGAATGTTACAAAATAAGTTCAAGTTTTACCATTTTCCATTATTGAAAGGGTAATTCTTTTCTTTTTTTTTTTAATTTGCTATTGCAGGTATTGTTTCATTATCAGATTCATTTCAGTTCTTCACTTTTTTTAGTTTTGCAGCTGTTTTGTGTCTTTCTTTGCTATCAATTTCTTTTTGCTGCCCATTGTCCCTTCCCCCAGAAGTGTTTCACTTTCCCTTTGTCTTTCCCTTTCCCGGTTCCTGTTTGTGACTACAGATCTCAATTGATAAGTTTAATATAAAGGAAACTCTTACTATCTTTCTACAGATACACATAGACAATGTCCCATAGAGAGGACAAGAGCTTTATCACCCCTAGTTCGCCCTCAAGATCCACCACGAGCCTGAACCCTCCACCACTTATCCAACAGTCTCCACGCAGGAAGAATAAGATCATATACAGTGATCGTTATATCCCAAACAGAACTGGTGTTGACCTACAAGCTGCATTTAGTCTGAGTAACAATGAGATACTTCAAAAGAAACAACCAAATTCTTCTTCAAGTTCCACTGATATTGAGTACAGAAAGGAAGAAGAAGCCAATAGAACATTCTCCACAGTGTTAAAGAATGAACTATTTGGTGATAATATCCCACAATCATCATCAAACAATCAATCAGATATCAAAGCCTCTACACAGATAACACCTCCAAGATCTTCATCTGAAAACTCAATAAGGTCTCAACAGACTCAAAAAACACCCAGACAATCTACAAATTTATTCCAATATCAATCACCAAACAAGAGTAGGCCAACATCCACATCAATTGAAAATGATCTTTACTCACTTTCTCCAGTAAGAGTTGATTCTCAGAAGTTATTACTATCACCTACAAAAAAAGTTAGAAACATTGCAAAAGTTCCATATAGAGTCCTTGATGCTCCTGAATTGGTGGATGATTTTTATTTAAATCTATTGGATTGGGGGTCACAGGACGTTTTAGGTGTTGGTTTAGGATCTAGTGTCTATCTTTGGAATGGTGGTTCCGGTTCGGTGGAAAAACTTTGTGATCTTGGTAATCATGATAAGATTACAAGTTTGAGTTGGATCGGTGCTGGTACACATATTGCTGTTGGTACAAATAATGGTGCTGTTCAAATCTGGGATGCTACAACTTCCAAATGTACAAGAACAATGACCGGTCATACTAATAGGGCTTCATCATTAGCCTGGAATGAACATATATTGACTTCTGGTTCGAGAGATAGAACGATTTTACATAGAGATGTTAGGCAACCTGAACATTATATGAAAGTTTTAAATTATCATAAGCAAGAGGTTTGTGGGTTAAAATGGAATGTTGAAGAGAATAAACTTGCATCAGGTGGTAATGACAACAAGCTTTATGTTTGGGATGGATTGAATGATAATCCTCTTTATAAGTTTGAACATAACGCAGCCGTGAAGGCTATCAGTTGGTCGCCACATCAAAGAGGAATCTTGGCTTCTGGTGGTGGTACATCTGATCGTCGTATCAAGATTTGGAACACATTGAATGGCAACAAGTTATACGATGTTGACACTGGTTCACAAGTTTGTAATTTATGCTGGTCATTAAACTCTGTGGAATTAGTGTCAACTCATGGTTATTCCAAGAATCAAATAGCAATATGGAAATATCCACAGATGACACAGGTTGCATCCTTAACAGGTCACACTTATAGAGTCTTATACCTATCATTAAGTCCTGATGGTCAAACCATCGTCACGGGATCTGGTGATGAAACTTTAAGATTTTGGAACGTATTTGAGAAGAACAAACATGATGCTGGTCCTCAAAGTGTTCTTTTGGATGCGTTTATGCAATTGAGATGACCCCTTGAAGAAGACAATATATGACAATATTTAATGAAATGATCTTTTGTTAGCGTCTTATCATATGTACCTGTATCTATATAACATATATAGTTAATTGTAGAATTTTGCTGACTTCCTAAAGTCTCATCCACTCAAACTTCCAAGCCTCCAACCGGTGTTACGAACAGAGCAGTACCATGAGCACGCACTGACTATCATGGGCGGCGTGATCAATGTCAGTAACGGTACAACACTGGGGAAAGAAATCACACGATTACTTAAAATTGCCCAAAACGGTACCTTGACATTTTAGGTAAAGCCGTGCCGTTTCTAGGCAGAGAGGCAGAGTTATGCAGGAGAAATTTTTGCTTATGCCCCCCTAAGGATCCCCCTCCCCAGTGCCCACTCCCCACTACCCCAACAAGACCTTGGGCAGAGCCTCACCCTCAGCGTGCACTTACCGAAAAAAGTTTTTAGTGGGTTTAAACCCATCGGGAAATTAGTTAAAAGTTTCAATGTTGCAGCTTATTGGGAGCTTATTAGGATTTCTCTGTTTCCAACCAACTGTTCTCTCTATTTTATTTATCAAATCTGCTTATATTTGCCACCTTCCCCTTTGAATTTCTGCGTTGTGGGTTGTGCTTCTTCACTTGTTCGATACTCATTTCAGCTTTTCCCATTAGTTGATCTGCTTTAAATATCAATATTTAACTGGCTCTTATAATTCCATCACATTTACAGAATTAACTAGCCGTAATTTCCTTGAAGAAGTTGTTAAAAGGGGAAAATCATGGACAGTTCCAAATCGTTCAGTGGTGTAACTGGTTCACCAGTGCCCATGGCTCAAGCAGTATCCATGGATACTTCCATCTCTACGGGCTCCACACATACACTTCCCAATGATGATGAGACTGTTCCTTCAAAGAAGAAGAGAAAGAGAAGACCAATAGGTGTTTTCAAATGTGATCATGAAACTTGTGACAAGATCTTCACTCGTGCTGAACACCTAGCGAGACATAAACTGAATCATAACCCAACGGTTATTTATAAATGTCCTTGGGAAGGTTGCTCCAAGTCATTTGTTAGAAGTGATTTGAAAGAAAGACACGTCAAACGTCATGAAGCTAGAAAATTGAAAGAAGAAGCCAAGGCTCTTGCTGCTGCTAATGGGCAGGGGAAGAAGAGAAAATATAAATCTAAACCTGTTTCAAAACCATCAGTGAAACTAGAGGGACAAACAGCAACTCCAATTCCTTCATTAACTCAGCAATCATCACCAACAACAGTGACAAACCTACGGGAGCTCATGAATGGAAAGCCAAAGAAACTATCAATAAACTCTCTGGATTCTATAATCTTACCAAATGTCCAAGATGGAGACCCGGTAAATATTCACAATTATGATGATTCTTCTCATATCAGTGCTGCCTCTGGTGAAGTCAATGCCTTAAGACATGGTTCAATCACTGGAGATGTGACTTTATTACCACGTAACCATGCATTCATTACCCCTCCTGCTTCTGGACCTGAAGTTTCAAGACCTTCATTGAATCCAATCTCAGTATTACAACAAGAAGAATCTAATCAAAATAATTCAAATTCAACAAACTCTCCATCGAATTTAATAAACTGGTTATTTGATGAAAATCAAGCGCATAATGAATTCAGCAGTCTTGATACAATGCCTCATTTAAACTCTGGTAATTTTTTCAATCCAGAAGATGATCCATTTGGTCTTTCAGCAAACTTATTGGATGATATCTTAACAATACCACCAAATTTCCCCAACCCAGCTCAACAAACTTTGATCAATGCAGAAATTACCAACTCATTAGTGGAATTAATTCCGGAAATTGCAGGTCATAAATACCTTTCTGAGATTGATCATTTCTTAGAATTATATTGGAATTGTTTCCATGTTCAATATCCAATCTTACACAAACCTTCATTCAATACATTCACTTGTCCTCCTATCTTATTATTATCCATGATTATGACTGGTGCATCTTATGCAACTTCGGAACGTAATGCCAAATATGACCCAAATCCAAGAGAATTTGCCGATTTGATTGCAGAGCCATTAAGATTCATCATCTTTAGATCAAAGGATTTCCAAGCACCTCCAAAAGTCTGGATCATTCAATCATTGTTATTGTTGGAATGTTATGAAAGACTATCATCAAGTAGAACATTACATGAACGTGCCTTTATACATCATGGTACCACCATTCAACTATTGAAAAGATCACCAGGTCTTGGTGGGAATCCATTACACAAGACACCATCACAACAAAATGACACGATTTGGGAAAAATGGATTGATTTTGAAATGTTGAAAAGAGCTGCTCTGTTTGCCTTTTTCATTGATGCTTCACATTCCATTGTATTTGGTTATCAAATCTTATTATCACCTCAACAGATTCAATTGAACTTACCTTGTGAAGATGAATTATGGGAGAGTTATTTGACTCCAAAGGAGATTCCAAATCGTAATGATTCTTTATCATTCTTAACTGCATTGAAAAGATTACTCAATAGAGAACATGTGTCAACTTCAAGATTTGGTAAGAAGATTTTGCTTTCAGGGTTATTAACTATTATGTTTCAAATGCAACAACGTGATTTACAAGGTTCATTTATTGAATTTGATCAATTACGTGGTAGTTGGAAAGATACATTGAGTTTAGCATTTGATTATTGGAATTGTGATATCATGAATGGTTGTTGTAATTCAAATTCACATTCAACAATTGATAACAGTATTGATAAAAACACAACCATGACTCCATTAACATTAAGAGAAAATGATACACGTTGTAAAGCCCCCGTTTATCATATGGCTCAAATCACAATGAGAATCCAACATTATGATTATTATATTTATTCAGGTGCACCATGGAGAATGAATGTCAAGGCTGATGCCTCGGATTATGATTTCGTTGAGAAGAGAATTAAAGAATGGTCAGCTTCATTGAATGGTAGAATTTCAGTTGTTTATGGTTACATGTTTTTATTTGAAATGTTTTTATCACCTCAAGATTCAGAACAAGATTTTAATTATCTTGATTATGATGCAAACTCAGAAGCTATTTATAATAGATTAAACGTATTGGCATTGGTCACTTTACTAATCTGGGCTTTCAATTATAGTCTTGATGGTGCAGAGACTGATATTTTAACATTACAAGATGAATCCAGTGCAAAATTGATTCCTAAAGAGGATGGATTTGCCTATTTGAGAAGAATCAGATCTGAATTTACTAAACACATTGGTGAACCTATTCATATTGCTAATACTCCACAAGATAGTGTTAAATATAACAATTTAATGAAATTAATAGCAACGAATGCATTACCAAAGATTCAAAACAGACATCATATGACTGGATTTTTAATGACAATTTCAAAGATTTTTGAAGATAGTTATTGGGAAGTTGGTAATGAATTTTCAAGATTGATTGCACATGTTTGTAAAAGATCATTTGGGAGTCAGAAAGTGAGATGTGATAACATGTACAAGACTGCTGAATGATTATGAGGTGGAGGGGAGATTATGATCTATTTATTCATGAAATGATTTGTATTAATATATGATTTAATGACAACTAATTATATTGCAGAAGTTTAAATGTTACTACATGTTGAACATTTAAGGATATAAGTTGATCGTCTCTTTCATTTAATAAATTAATATAGTCTCGTTGTCAGTCACTCAGATTTGTGCTTCATTTTCTTGAACCACCATCTCCACTACCAATGTTTGTAATGGACCATAATCCTTTTGAGCAATCAAACTAAATTCATCAGCAAATAACAAGAAATGTTTAAAACTTGTGTTCAGAAGTGTATTCAAACCTAATTCAATCACTTCATTAAAATGATGACAATATAAATGAGCATATACTCTAAATAATCTCTTCATTATTGTCTTGACTAAAGATTGGAACTGTGGAGGGAATGGTTGATTTGGTTTTGAAGGAAAGATGTTTTCATCATCAAATAAAGATTGTATCCATAACATTAAAGATTCAACATATTTTGGAGCACTTACAGAAACTGGTTTGGAAATGTTTGAATCTTGCCATAAATATTCATATTCACTAGTGGCTATCATTCTTGGACATGTAATTGGCGAACAGAATTCAGTGACAGTACCATAAATCATATTAATCTGATTATAAAAATCAACAACATGAACAGCTAACCATTCGTTAACATTTTCATCTTTTGGTAATTTCACAGCTTGTGCAAGGGCAGTACCTGAACCTAATGTGGACTCTACTATGGATTTGATGTCTTTATGGGTGGAAATAGAATTGTAATTGGAAGTATTGTTGATGGGTGTGTTATTGTTATTGATATTGTTATGGTTATAATTATTGTTGATATTGTCATTGTTATTGTTTCTCAATGTTGGTTGTTGGAGAGAGCGTTGTTGTGAATATTCATTATCAAAACTTGGGATACCAGAAGCATTTGGATCATTAACGTTTGGTTGCTGTGCTCGTTTGAAGCCTCGTGTACTTCTAATAGTGTGTCCATTATTTAGGTGTCTATGATTGTTGTTAGTTAAAAGACTTCATCTTTGTGGATAAATATAAAACACTTACAAACTTTGGAAAAAGGACATTTTAATATAACTTTTTGATCTTCTCTGTTATATCCATAGAAAGTCTCAAATGATGATTCAATTATAAATTCCAAAAATTACTTAATCTTCTGTTTTTGGTTTTTAATAGATTTTAATACATTAAAAAGAGAGGTCCAAATTAATTTTTCTATAATGTTTTTGTTGAATTGTTTTAGGAAACTTTCGCGGTCATCGCCTCTTTTTTGTTTACGAAACTCCAAATTAGGAAAGTATGAAATTCGTAATTCCCTATTATGGTAAATCTCTTGAAATCATTGACACAAAAGCAAAAGACCCGCGAAACTTGCGAAAGGACTTTCCCAAAGGGGAAAACCCTGGGATAATAAGATGTTGTTCATGTGTTCACGTGACTTGACATCAATGATGATAAGTATTGTGTAAAGACTTTATTAAGCAGTCAAACAATGACTTTGGAAATTGAATCATTAACTATTAACAATTTCGTATAAAAGATGGATCAATAACCAAAGTGATGTCTTTAGTTGATAACAGTTGGTCTAGAAAGGCCAAAGATGTCACTTCAGGATTTGTTGGTGGTGCTGTTCAAGTTCTTATAGGTCAACCATTTGATTTGATTAAAGTTAGATTACAAACTGGTCAATTTAACAACTTTGTAGAGGCTTTTACAAAGACTTTATCACAAGAGGGACCTTTGGCATTTTATAAGGGTACTTTAGCTCCACTTTTCGGTGTTGGTGCTTGTGTTTCCATTCAATTTTATGCATTTCATGAGGCAAGAAGACAATTATTGGATAAATTTAGTAAACCAAAGCAAAAAGATTTAACTTTAAAACAATTTTATTTAGCAGGTGCATTTGCTGGTATTGTTAATACACCAATTACTTCACCAGTGGAACAATTAAGAATCATATTACAAACTCAACCATCTGGTAACAAACAGATTTATAAAGGTCCAAAAGATGCACTAATCAAGATTTATCAATCTCATGGGATTAAAGGTATATTTAGAGGATTTAACATAACATTAGCAAGAGAATCACAGGCTTATGGTGTTTGGTTTTTAACTTATGAATTCTTTATGCAAAATGCCCTAAGACTTGGTGATAGAAAGAGAAAAGATATTTCTACACCAGAGTTATTAGTATATGGTGCACTTGCTGGTGATGCCTTATGGTTATCTTCATATCCATTAGATGTAATCAAGAGTAGATTACAATCAGATGTTAAATTTGGTAAAGATGCTAAATATCAAAATAGTATTGCTGTTGCTAAAGATATATGGATTACACAGGGGTTTAAAGGGTTTTGGAGAGGT
Organism: Taiozyma dajiaensis; assembly: GCA_030579075.1. Classification (NCBI taxonomy): domain Eukaryota; kingdom Fungi; phylum Ascomycota; class Saccharomycetes; order Phaffomycetales; family Wickerhamomycetaceae; genus Taiozyma; species Taiozyma dajiaensis. Next base: position 20,489 of record JAKUAB010000057.1, on the reverse strand, counting down.
ATTGGACCAGCATTAATTAGAGCCATTCCATGTAGTGCTGGTACTTTTGCCACTGTGGAATTGACGTTACGATTACTTGGTTGATCCTTAATACACACTTGAACATTATATAATTGATTATAGACTTTGTTTCTACTATAACTGAAAGGCTGACAGAAGACTTGAACAATTAGGTATTTAAGCCGTATGTGTCCCCTACCGACTTCAATCCTGGTTTCTCCATTATAATATTATTAATTAATGACCTCATTGGGCTAAGACTTGGACAGAGACTTGAACAATTGAGACCTCAGTTCTCGAAAGAGTCTTAATCCCTTAAGACTTTTTAGTCTTGTTTTAGTCTTGTTTTAGTCTTGTTTTAGTCTTGTTTCTTTCATTTTCTTTTACAGTTTCAATTCGAATCTCTTAAAGTTGCTCTATCGACAAATAAACTGATGATCAGCTGCAACAAAAATTAAATTATTTCTCAGGTAAAAATATATAAACAAGGATGAATTTCCTCTTTTAGCAATCTTTTAAAGAGATTAATCATATTAATTTATCACAATTTAGTCACAAGAAGAATAGAAAATGGTCCAATTAAAAAGAATTGTCTTACCTCTTATACCAGTACTATTCAGTATCTTATCATTATTATTAGTTACTTTATTCTTATATCAATCCCCAACAAAGAGTAACAAATATTTATTTCAATTGAATTTCCAAAACGCTGATTATTCTCAATTATATATAATTTCTCCACTAAAAGAAGGTCAACAACAAGTCTCGAATAATAATACTTTTATTCAAGATATTTATAACGTTGGTTTATGGGGTTATAATTCTGGTACAATTGGTAAATTCCATAAGATTAATGGTACAAATGCTTCAAAACGTTATAGATTTAATTTTACTGAAATTTTAGAAAAAAATTTCAATTATGATACAATTAATTCTAATGATCAAACTGTGATTATTGGTAATTCCAATACAATGATTGTTGCTGATAAGACAAATTATAATAGAAGTTGGAGAGGTATTTATGGTGGATTTGTTATGTCAATTATTACTTTAATCTTTGTTTTAGCTACATATTTCACTCAATTGTTTATTGATGGTGGTCCATTGATAATTGGTTTAATTGGTGCAACTTTAGGTTTAAACATTGGTCAATTTATCTTATTATTTATTGGTATTCTTTATACCAAATGGAATGTTAATGATATATATGATGCTTTTAAAACAAGACAAATTTTATTAGGTATAGTGGTTAAAAAGGGAACACAATCTGCTGGTTGGGCTGCTATGTGTTTTAGTTTATTTGCATTGATTGGATTCTTTGTTTGGTTGATATTAAGTTGTATTGCTAATTATCGTGGTCATGGAATTTCAAGTCCATTCAATAAGAAGAAATCTGGTAAAAAATCAACTGAATTTAATGATAATTCAAGTTTTGTTAAAAGTTATTAAGATCAATTTATGTATTAATTAATTAGCTAATTTTATATTGATTTTATTGTAGTTGACATCTACTAATTCTACTAATTAATTCATGATGGTGCTTTAATGGTCTCTTTGCCTCTTTAAAATTTTCCCGAGGATGATAAAACAGATTAATGTCCAATACCATAATAACATCAATAACATCAATAACATAAAAGATATAAGATAATGCCACCGTATGTACTCATCATACAATACAATATAACCAACGTTTTATACTAATCATTTCAGTAAAAAAATTGAATCTTTTAAATTTGATAAAATTGCTGGTTTAAAATATAAATTTGGTGCTCATGTTGGTGCATCTGGTGGTGAGTGTTGAATTAAACAATATAAATATAACTGATTACGAGTACTAATGATCAAGGTGTCTCTAATGCTGTTCTAAACGCTAGAAATATTGGGTATGTTCATTGAATTATTCCAACTTCCTTCCCAAGTTATCACATATTAACCACAACTTCTTTATAGTGCCAATAGTTTTGCCCTGTTTTTAAAATCACCAAGAAAATGGGAATCACCAAAGATTAGTGAAAAAGAGGAAGTTGAATTTAAAAGACTTTGTAAACTTCATGGTTATGATCCAAAGATTGATATTTTACCACATGGTTCTTATTTTATCAATCTAGCTAATCCTGATATTGAAAAGGAACAAAAGGCTTATGGTGGATTTCTTGATGATTTAAAACGTTGTGAACAATTAGGAATTGGGTTATATAATTTCCATCCTGGTTCAAGTCTTGATGGTGATCATGATGATGCTATTAAAAAACTTGCTAAGAATATTAATCTTGCTATTAAAGCTACATCAAATGTTAAAATTGTTATTGAAAATATGGCTGGTCATGGGAATTTAATTGGTTCAAATTTAAAAGATCTCAAAGATGTTATTGATCTTGTGGAAGATAAAAATCGTATTGGTGTTTGTATTGATACTTGTCATACATTTGCAGCTGGTTATGATATTTCCACTCAAGAATTATTTGATAAATTTCTTGATGAATTTGATGAAATTATTGGGAAACAATATCTTTCTGCTATTCATTTAAATGATTCAAAGGCTCCATTAGGTGCTAATAGAGATTTACATCAAAGTTTAGGTTTAGGATTCTTAGGTTTAGAAATCTTTAGAGTTATTTCAAATTCAAAAAGAGTTCAAGGAATTCCAATAATATTAGAAACTCCAGTTGGGAAAGATGAATCATTATGGGGTGATGAAATTAAATTATTAGAATGGATGACTGATAAATCAAAAGATGATGAAGAATTTATCACCAAAAGAGATGAATTATTCAAGAAAGGTTCCAAAGAGAGAAAAGAACAATTGGATAAATTTGATAAGAAGAAAGAAACAAAGAAGAGAAAAGATCTTAAGAATTCATCAGCTGGTGGTCCAATAAAGAAACAAAAAGGTTTAGATTCATTGTTGAAGAAGGATTGAATTATTGATAATGAATTTAGTTGATTTTAGTTCATTTTGATCTAAAGTGTGGTAATAGTAGTAGTAGCAGTAGTAGCAGTAGTAGCAGTAGTAGTAGTTGTAGTAATCTCTCAGTTCGGTTATACACGGGTAACCTCGGCCCTACCTATTCCTTATCTTTTGATGATGATGAAATAAACACCCAGACACCACTGTATTTTTCCCTTTTTTGGGATTAATTTTGACATAAACTTTTTGTGTCTTTTTTAACTTCAAATTTAAAGCAAATTCATTGTTCAACATCTTTATTAGATCCATTTGGCTTCTGCTTGAAACTAATATTCAAAGATTTAAAGGATCATCTGTCAGTTTATTCAATCATGACACCCTTTGGTCATTATAGTGAGAATGCTATTGCTAGTAGTTCTGAAGATGAACATGATTCACCAATGATAAAACCTACTGATGATAATTTGGCAAAAGTGGTTCTTAATGAAAACGTTTTTAAACATTCTTCAGAAGATAGTTATTTCAAACCTTTAGAAAATTTAACTCAAAGTATCAATCCATTTAGAACTTCTTCAGATTTTAATAAGAGACCTTTATCTGATACCCCCGTGGTCTCCACTGAAGGTTCCCCCAATGATTCACAAGTTGCTTCTCCAGAAATGTCCCCGGAAATGGCACCAACCATTCATAATGTGATTGATATTGTTCCTAATATAAAATTATCCAAGAGAAGAGGTACAGCTTTCGACTTACCTGGTGTCACCAAGACTTTACATTCTCCAACTACTGAATTTATTGATAATGAAGCTGGTTCAAAATTGGTCATTGTTATGGTTGGATTACCTGCAAGAGGCAAATCATACATTACAAATAAACTTACAAGATATTTGAATTGGTTACAACATGAATGTCGTGTGTTCAATGTTGGTAATACAAGAAGAAAAGATGCTGGTTCACATCAATTGGGTCCTTCAAAGGGTCCTTTACCTGATAATACCACTGAACATGATGCAAATTTCTTTGATCCAAAGAATGCTGCTAGTACACAAATAAGAGAGAAATGGGCTATGGATACCCTTGATCAATTAATGGATTTTTTATTAAAAGGTCCTGGGTCAGTGGGGATCTTTGATGCTACAAATACAACAAGGATTAGAAGAAAAAAGATTTTGGATAGAATTAGATCTAGATCAAAGGATCTTAAAGTGTTATACCTTGAAAGTATATGTACTGATAATTCTATTGTTCAAAAAAATGTCCGTTTAAAACTAAGTGGACCAGATTATAAAAATATGGATCAAGAACTTGCATTGAAGGATTTTTGGGGTCGTTTACACAACTATGAAAAGGCATATGAAACCATTGAAGATGATGAGGATATTCAATATATTAAGATGATTGACGTTGGTAAAAAAGTTGTGGCATATAACATTCAAGGTTTTCTAGCATCACAAGCTATTTATTATTTATTGAACTTCAACTTGAATGAAAGACAAATTTGGATCACTAGACATGGTGAAAGTGAAGATAATGTCTCTGGTAGAATTGGTGGTGATTCCACATTGACTTCCAGAGGTGATAAGTTCTCCAAGGCATTGGCTAAATTTATGAAGTATGAAAAGCATCAATTCCGTGTTAATCAAGTTGAAAAGTTTACAAAACTGATGGAGAAAGGTGAAGTTGACAAGATTCCAAAAGAACCAACTTTTAACGTTTGGACAAGTATGTTACAAAGATCAGTGCAAACTTCCAAATATTTCACAGATGATCAATTTGATGTTAAAGAAATTAGAATGTTGAACGAATTATGTGCAGGTAATTGTGAAGGTATGACCTATGAAGAGATTCAAAGTAAATTCCCTGAAGAATTCACTTCAAGAATCAATGACAAATTACGCTATAGATATCCAGGTATTGGTGGTGAATCTTACTTGGATGTTATCAATAGAGTACGTCCAATTATCAATGAGGTTGAGAGAACTGTGGACCACGTGCTATTAGTTACACATCGTGTCGTTGCTAGAGTACTGTTGGGTTATTTCATGAATTTAGATCGTGATATGATTACAAGTTTAGATGTTCCACTGCATTGTGTCTATTTATTAGAACCTAAACCTTATGGTGTTGAATGGGCTCTGTATGAGTATGACGAAGCACAAGATTGGTTTTATAAGGTTGAAAAGGACTCATTACATAAGAAGAAAGTCAGAGAAGTTGATGTTACCTTCCGTGAAAGAAAATATTCAGTTGTTCCAACAGCTCCACCACGTTTAAGTTTTGGTTCAGGAAGTGGTTCTAGCTCAAGTATCATTTATGAAAGAAGACCTCTGGGTTCAGTTGGTAATCCATTGGATTCAATTAACAAGGCCAGAGGCGTTCATCGTCAAGATCATAAAGTTGAAGTTGATAAATTGGCTGAGAGATTGAGTAAGATCAAAAGATAAAAAAAGAAAAACTCTTTTTATATAAAGGTGACATGTATTATACTACACTCCTTTTTTTCAATGATAAGATGTCAGTATTTATAATGAATGAACATGAGACTTTAAACTTTTCTCAAATTAGCCATTTTAAACATAGAATGGATCAACTGTTTCCAATTGACATGGATATGCATCTCATCATTGTCCTCATGAGACTTCTCCTCTTCAGCAACTTTATCTCTAGCTATTAAATAACCTCTTAGGAACCAAAGACATACCGCTGAAACAAAATAACAAACACCACAATAGATGGCTGGATCTGTATATTGATTTGAAGAGTAAAGTTGACCTGGAACAGGTGAACCTCTCAATTCAATTCCAATGACGGGTGAAACGATACCAACAATACCAATAACAACAAAGAACATTGCAGACATTGAACCAAGTCTTCTAAGCCCAAATAAACGAGTCGTAATTGGTGCTAATAATCCCCAAACTGATCCCATTAATGAACCTTGAACCAATGCAAATCCAATTGCACATGAATAATCTTTACCAGGGATCCATAATGCAAAGCAAAACAATGAAACTAATAAACTTGAAACTATATGAGTAGTAATGGGACCAAAGATATCTGCAAATTTACCCACGATTGGACGACCAAAGAAATTCCCCACTGAGACCATACAACTAACAATAGACCCCTGTGTCGCTGAATAACCTAAGGATCTTGTATAATCTGCTAAATTATAAAGCAACACTACGTATCCCAAAATTGTGAACGCTAGGTATAATGTCATCAAACTGAATGGTAATGTCTTGGACATTTTCAAATCCCATAGTTTTGTAGTATTTGTCTTGAATGTTTGATCCCTTGTCTTAACAAGTAGAGCTCCCACTATGATGCAAACGATACAAATGATTGATTGGGTAATAAGAGCCCATTTTAAACTAATACTCTTTATGATCTTTTGCATTGCCAAATTAAACATAACTCCACCAGCACCAGACCCAGAAACAGAGATACTTTGTGCTAAAGATCTTCTATTTCTAAACCATTGTGGTAAAAGTATCATACTTGGTGCAAACGTTACACCTAACCCCAATCCAATTAGGACACCTTGAGTTAAGTATAATTGCCAAAGTTTTGTGGAAAAAGCTGCTAAGAAAGTACCAATGAATTGTAAGACACCACCAATGATAATAGTTAGTCTGGTACCAATGACATCTCGAATTCGAAAGATAAAAGGTGTTAAGAACATACCACCACCTAAGGCAATACCACCAATAGCTGAATAATCCAATTTAGAGGCACCTTTGAAGGTGTCTTTTTCTAAATGATATGCTAAATATATGGAGAACCCAGCATTAGCACCCCAAGTTGCCAAGTTGAACAAGAAACAAGCAAATACAACAACCCAACCATATCCACCATCTGGAACTTCGATCATTGAATTGTTATTGGTGGGTTTTGTGCCGCCCACTTCCAAATTTATTTGGGCACTCGATTTTTCAGTATCTGGTGTACTTATATCACTCATGATATACGGTGATGGTTTATATATGATAGAAATCACTTGGGAATTTGAATAGAAAGCAAAAAAAGACGTACCATCTCCTATATATAAGTTTTCATAATTAGAATTATCTGGGTCTTTTCGGTTATGACTAAAGAATAGAAGAGGATTTTCACCTGCCGCTAATTTAAAACATTGGTGATATTTAGAAGGGTTTAACAGATTTTACTCGGGTTTAAAGCTAAGTCCGCTTAAATCCTCATATTGGGTTCAGAAATTGGTTAATTACATAAAGTTTTGGGTGTCAAACAAATATAACGGCGAAACCAATGAAGTTCAAAATATGAAGTTGAATCTATATTAACATCTACTTCTTTCTACCCTTTTTTGTCTTCTTCTTAGCAGCTTCTTCAGCAGCTCTTTTTTTCTTTGCAGCAGCCAATTGTTCTGGGGTCTTTGGAGCAACTTTAAAGAACCCATCTAATCTACCTTGAGTACCTGTCTTCAACCCTTTCTTTAATCTAGCAATACCACTTTTGATTCTCTCCTCGGAAAAGCCTTTTTCCTCAACCATAAATTTGATCAATTCTTCTTCTTTTGGTTCTGTCCATTTTAAATCAACTTCTGAACCTTTAATGACATCAGGTTCCAGAAATAATTTTCTAGCGCCTTCAAATGGCCAATCTTCGGGTACTTTATATTTGGAATCTTCACCTTCTTCTTTAATATGTTCAATGATTTTTTCTAAAGTGCCATGTTCTTTGATCAATTTTAAAGCGGTAACTGGACCAACACCTTTAATGGTTTCACAGTAATCACACCCCATTAATATACATAGATCAACGAATTGAGGAAGTTCCATATTAAGAGCTTGCAGGACTTTTTCAACATCGATTTCTTGGATTGGTTCCTTTCTTTGTTCAGAGAATGTTAAATGACGTAATAAGAAGGGAGTTCTATAGCATAAAGTATCCATATCTTCTGAAGCAGCAGCATAAACTTTCCCAGCTTTAGCCAATTCAGCACATTGAGCCTCAGCTTCACATGGGGCAATAACATATGGGATACCCATTAGTCCCAGTAATTTTCTAGCTTCTTCATTTTGTTCTCTTGTGACCTTGACAGTTCTTCTTTCAAATTTAGCAATTTCTTCAAGAGTACCTGTTTCCTTGATAGCTTCAGCTTGCTTTGTAGCTTCTTCTCTTCTTTCCAATCTTTTACCCAATTCACCACCTTTTAGATCTGGTGGCTTACCATCAAAGACATATACTGGTTTGATAGAATGGTCAATGAGTCTTAGAGTACGATAAAACATACCCATCAAATGAGAAGTAGTTTCACCATCGTCATTAGTTAACTGTTGACCATCTTGTTGTCTAACAGCGATCAAGAATTGATATAGGGCCATAGAGGCATCGATAGCGACTTTTCTACCAAAGAAGGTCTTGATTTCAGCTTTTCTTGAAGCAAGTGGGGCTTGATCCGTAAGCAACTTGTTTAACCCTGTAAAACCGGTTAGCTCTATATGTCCATTGAATCACATATTGCGTTCAAACATACCTTTAATACCCATTTCGATGTGAACTATGTATGATGAGGACACAAAGAAAGAAGAACGCGTCTCCAAGTATAAATTTTGAGTTTTTTGACGCGTTCATAATTTCGAGATGAGGAAAAGTTCTACAGTTGGCGATGAGCTTGTAAATATCGTAGATTTGAGCTTTGATTTGGTTGGATGATTAAGGAATTGATGGTAACAATTGATAGTAACAATTGAATATAGAATGACCAGAGTTATATCTGAATGAGGTATCATCGAGGTTTTTTATGATCCGGTCCCTGAGGAATTAGACTGTTGTTTGTCCTATTTCTTAACATTCTTGGGCCAAATTAGTTTATGTAGTTCCACCAGGGAGAACAAAAAAACTGAATGATCTCCCAAAAAAAACTAATGCCCACCAAAGTAATATATCTCTTAAACAGTTAATATATTCAAGGAGCTCACAATTGCCCCCTTGGTAGATTTAGTTAATGATCATCACTCTCCTAGTAACAGATCGGAATAACCCCCGGGTAATACCGCGAACTACTTCAATCTTCCGCGAATTTTTTTTCTTTGATTAACATGGAAAAAGCTCTTTAGGCATAAACAACGACCTTAAGATCATCATAACAACTGTGATCTCAATCCACATCCGGGACTCCGCTTTAACGGCTTTTGACCACTCAATCTTAGCTTAAATGTTCTCCAGGTCCAACACATCGAGCGGGTTTGGTGGGTTTGGTGCCTCCAACACCGGTTCAGCCTTTGGATCAACTAATAACATGACCTCTGGCTTTGGTTCCACATCATCCCCATCAAACACCAACACAGGTGGCATATTTGGCTCTACTGGTAACGCTGCTAGTGGCTCTGCCTTTGGTGCCTCCACTGGTGGTGCTTTCGGTGCTAAGCCTGCCTCTGGTGGTCTATTTGGTGCCACCAATACAAACACAACCTCACCTTTCGGAGCTTCAAACACACAACAATCCACTGGGTTTGGCTCTTCATTCGGACAAAATAACAACACCACATCTGGTGGTCTGTTTGGTGCCAAACCATCAGGTACCAGCGCATTTGGCTCTTCAACTGGTGGCTTTGGTCAACCTACACAATCATCTCCATTCGGTGCTTCCAACACAAACACTTTTGGTGGGTTAGGTGCTCAAACTAATCAAGGGACTGCTGTCAAACCTTTTGAACCATTCACTGAAAAGGATCAAACATCAGGTACCAATTTTTATGAAAACATTTCCTCCATGCCAGAATATAAGAATTATTCATTTGAAGAATTGAGAGTCCAAGATTATGAACAGGGCAGAAGATATGGTAATGGCGGTGCTACCACAGCTGGTGGGTTCGGTACAACTACTTCATCACCATTTGGTGCTTCTACGAACACTGGGTTCGGTGCTTCTAACACTGGCTCTGCATTTGGCTCAAACACTGGTACATCTGGTGGTTTATTTGGTTCTACCAACAACAACTCTACTGGCTTTGGCTCTACTACAAACACAGGTTTTGGTGCTGCCAACAACAACACATCTGGAGGCCTATTCGGAAGTGCAAATAACAACACAACATCTGGCTTTGGCGCCTCCAATACTAACACAGGTGGTTTCGGTTCCACTTTTGGCGCTACTAAACCAGCTTCTACTGGGTTTGGTTCCACCACCAGTGGTGGCCTATTCGGCTCCAATAATAATGCTACAACCTCTCCATTTGGTGCTAGTAACAACAATACTAACTCTGGTGGTCTATTTGGTTCCAGCAACAACGCTACTGGTGGCTTTGGCTCCAACACTGGTGGTGCTTTCGGAAACAATACAACTGGTGGATTTGGTGCTTCCTCTTCATCTCCATTCGGTGCGAATGCTAATCAATCCAAGCCTGCCTTTGGTTTTGGCTCTTCAACTACCAATAACACCACAAGTGGGTTTGGCTCCAACACCGGTTCGGCATTCGGTTCGAACAACACTCCAGGTGGTCTTTTTGGCTCGACTAACACCAATAATGCTACTAGTGGTGGTATGTTTGGTAACCCATCTACCCCAGCTTCCAACTCCACTACAGCTGGTCTATTTGGTGCCAAACCAGCAGGACAAACCGGTGGCTTATTTGGCTCAACTAACAACAACAACAACAACAACACACAACAAGCTGGTGGTCTGTTTGGTTCTAATAACACTCAACAAACTGGTGGATTGTTTGGTGCTAAACCTGCGACTTCCACTGGGTTCGGTGCTTCAAATACTACATCTGGTGGTCTGTTCGGATCGAACAACAACAACGCTCAACAATCAGGTGGTCTCTTTGGTGCTAAGCCAGCTGGTACATCTACTGGCTTTGGTGCTTCTAACACTACTGGTGGTGGTTTGTTTGGCTCCAACAATAATACTTCAACAACTTCCACCGGCTTTGGTGCATCAAACAATACCTCTGGTGGTCTATTTGGTGCCAACAATAACAATAACCAAACTCAACAATCCGGCGGCCTTTTCGGTGCTAAACCTGCTGGTACCACTGGTGGCTTTGGCTCATCAAATACTACTGGTGGTGGGTTATTCGGTAGTAACAATAACACTCAAAATAATACCACTGGTGGCCTATTTGGTAACAACAATGCATCAAACAACACTTCTACACTAAATGGTTCCACCGGTGGTGGTTTATTTGGTGCCAAGCCTGCTGGACAAACTGGTGGTGGTCTATTCGGCTCAAACAACAACACTTCTACTACTGGTGGTGGTTTGTTCGGGTCCAACAACAACACGAATACCTCAGGTGGTCTTTTTGGTTCCAATAACACTCAACAAAGTGGGGGTCTTTTCGGCAATAACCAACTACAACAGCAACAGCTGCAACAACTTCAACAGCCAGGTCAAAACTATCAACTCGTTGCAACCATTGATCAAAATCCATATGGTAACAATCCATTATTCAACAACGGTGCTACTACTAACGTCTCCATCACTACACCAAGAGTTGAGCCATTAGCTAAACCTATCAAAGCTGAACCAAAATCTCAAAACATCACCAGTGCATATAGATTAGCTCCAAAGCCATTGTTTAATGCGAAGAGAGAAGTATCACCAGCCTCAGCTGAAGGTAACCCACAAGCCGTGAGTGCTAAGGTTGCCAACAGTTTGAAATTGATTGATAGTGATTCGAAGTCCAAATTGGTCAATAGCATAACGGATGATGCCATTCTGGCTTCTGAGATCTTCACACCAAGAAAGAATTACAGAAATCTAATAATTGATAGACAGAGAAGATCAAATGAAATCAAGGAACTAACTAATGGTTCTGCCAGCGATAAAGTTGAGCTGACACCAAATAGCAAATTGATAACATTCACAGATGAAGAAGAACCAGTTGAACGAAAGAAGGACGAAGCTTTAGATCTAAACGTTGGTAGAAAGTTGTTTACCAACGGTGCTGAAACTGAGCCTATCAAGACTTCAACCACTACTGCCCCAGCTGCTGAAGACATCATTGATGAAGATGGTTACTGGATCTCGCCTTCATTACAAGAGCTCGAAAAGCTATCCCTGTTAGAACTACGTAAGGTTTCAGGCTTAACAATTGGTCGTGAAGGTTATGGTAAGATTGAATTCCTACAGGATGTTGACTTAACTTCCTTTGGTTCATTAAGTTCTATTCCAGGTGGGCTTGTTGTGTTCTTGAGACAATCATGCATAGTTTACCCAGATGACACCATCCAAAAACCAACCAAGGTCGGCGAAGGCTTAAACTTACCAGCTAAGATCACTTTGAATGCTTGTTTCCCAATTTCAAAAGATACAAGAAAACCAATCAAAGACGTTTCTCACTCATTATACAAAAAGCATTTAAAGAGACTTCAATCCATTCCAGGTACAAAGTTCACCTCCTATGATTCAAAGACTGGTGATTGGACTTTTACCGTTGAAGAAACTGTGCAATAAGTCATTTTATTTCTAACGTTTAATCATATGTAACTGTACATGAAATAATTGAATGTAGAATACAGTTGTTATAGAACTCAGTGTCATTAAATTCATTACCATATTTGCTTCTTGCTTCTAAACAGACCTTTCACCAGGCCAATATGAGCTCTCATTGACCACGGTAGGGTCTTGGCAAATTCTGCGATATCTTTAGCTTCTTGTTCTTTGGCGCTTTCTGTAATTGATTTTACTGAGGCTGAAACATTGCGTGAAATCTCTGGCTTTAAAAATGGTGTGTCAAACATTGGGTTGGCCACTAAAGATTCATAGTCCAAGAATTGTGTATGAGTTTGGACAACGGTGTTCAATTTTGGGTAGTCTGATTTGACAATCTCCAACAAGGCTTCATATTTGACCCAGGAGACTTCTAGTTTCTTGAATTTGTCAAACTCTTCTTTCATATTCTCGACTTGTGCTGTGGTACTCTTTGTGTTGAAATTACCCAAGAAAGGATATAGGAAATTGAATATTTTCTTCTTGTCATCCAATGAAATTAATTTCTGGGGATTGTACAATTCATCCTTGTACTTAACTTTAAACGTTTCAAACCCCAAAATCAAAATAACCTGAATATCGATAGCATATTTTACACCGCCAATTTCAGTGTAGTACAGTGGGAGATATTGCAAAATTTCTTCACCAGTTCTATTGTTATCAAAAGTTGCAATCCTCAAACCGTATGGGTAACTTTCTCTCAATTTCAATCTCTTTTCTCTTTCTTCCTGTTGTGACATCATTGCTTTCCTTTCAGCTTCCAATTTTTGTCTTTCTTCTTCTTCTTTCTTCAAAGCTAGTTTACGCTCTTCTTCTATTTGAGCAAGTTTCTGAAGTTCTTCTTCCTTTCTCTTCTCTTCAGTTTCAAAGTTGTTTAAAAATTGTTGTTCACGGGCCTTTTGTTTGGCTAATCTCTTCGCCTCATATTCTTCACGTAGTCTTTGCTCTTCCTTCTCTTTTATTAATCTTGCTTGTTTCTCTTCTTCAGTCTCCGAATGAGGTACTGGAGCTGAGACTTTTCTTTGAGTTGGGTTTAAATGAGCAACACCACCGCTTGGAATACGTTTGATAACCTCTGGTTTAGGTTTCTCCTTGGCTTCAAGTTTTGGCTTCTCCTTAACCTCAGGCTTCGGTTTAGTCTTTTGTTCCTTTGCAGCTTTCAGTTCCTTATTATTCTCTGGTTTCTTATCAACAACCTTTGCTTTCACTTTCGTTTCATCCTTTGACACAACGTTCGCCTTTAGTAGTTTCTTCTTCTTGGCATCTGGTGAGTGTTCGTTGAACTCAGTGGTAGATGAAGCTTTTCTCTTTTTGATTTTCAATTCGTTACCAGTGAATGTGATTTGCTTTTCACTAGCTTCTAAATTCTTACCCATCTTCTTTGCACTTTCTTTCAAAAACTCAATTTCATCATCAGCAACGATTAAAGAGCTCAGAGCATAATCAAGAGCATTCTTACCTTCTTTTGACTTTTTAGTTGGATCAGCACCAGCTTGAACAAGTAATTTCACAGTTTCCAAATGACCTCTACCAACAGTAGTCATCAATGGAGTCATGCCCTTCTTGGTTGGACTATCAACTTTACCGCCAAACCCCAAAAACAAGTTAACAACATCAGTGTGGCCATATCTTGCAGCGAGTGCCAAAGCTTCTGAATCAGGTTTACCCCCATTGCTCAAATAAGTACCCACAAACTCAATATCACCTTCACTGGCTCTTTCATAGATCTCGTTTCTACCACTTTTGGAGGTCAAATCGGGGAATATCATGGTATGTTTCCTTCTTTGCGGTGGGTCAGCTCTTGATCTTGACTTGGATCTGTATCTACCACCGTCTTCATGATCAGAATTGACCCTGGAACGTGATTGTCTTTCTTTATCCCGTTGTTGAAGCTTCATAGTGGCCTCTCTTAGCAATCTGATCATAGTTTCACTCTCTTCATCATCCATATCAAGCACATCAAGCGCATTTTCACCAATGGCATTTTCAATTCTTGGGTCACCACCATACTCCAAAAGGACTCTCGCAGTATCATAATGGCGATTCGAAACGGCATCAATCAATGCAGTATCTAAATCATCAGGACCAGATTGTAAGTCAACATCTGCACCATTCTCTAGCAACAATTCAACACAATCAGTATGACCATTCAATGCGGCTTCAAGTAAAGGTGTGTTACCAGCGTAATCCGCATCATCAATGTCAGCGCCTTCCTCAATCAATCTTTTTGCTTCTTCATATTTGCCCTTTTCACAAGCTTTTTGCAATTTTGAACGACCAGAAGAATCTTTGCCGCCCCTCTTCTTGTTGTTAGATAGTTTCGTACTTGGCGAAACTGATCTTGAGTGAGACATTGAACGGCTGTGTGGTCTTCTCTTCTTGAAATAATCTTCATCTTCAGAATCTTCAAATTCCACTTTTCTAACACTGGTTGGTGTACTATCAAGCTCAGATTTCCTCACTAATCTACCACGTCTTGGTTTCATTGGAGAGTTACCATGGACAGTTTCAGCGTCAGAGTCTTCATCTCTAGGACTCTTCTCAGGTGAACCAGCATCTGAGTCGTAAAATTTGGAAAGATCAGAGTTTTCAGTCTCTGGGATTGAAGGTGGAATAGCAACAACATTTGAGTTAGCTGTTGACTTTTCATTCGAGATAGAAGATGGAATAATTGATAATTCAGATGATATTGATGATAAAGGGCTGTTGTTCGCACTACCCTGTAGTGGATCTTCTTGTGGGGACTTGGGTATATCTAAGTTTTCATCATTTTTCAGAAGTTCATTTGGGACACTATCAGCATCTTTCATCTCGATATCCTCCATAGGAACACCAGAAGCAACAGCATCATCAGCAGAAGGAGATTCATCTTCTTTGAGTTTTTGTGAATTCTCAGATTCCTCGAGTTTCTGTTCTTCCTCTAGCTTGACTTTCTCTTCTTCCTCTGTTTTAGCCTTCTCCATAGCCTCTTTCACCTTCAATTTTTCTTCTTCTTGTTTCAAAAGTTCAGCCTTTCGCAGTTCCTCTTGCTCTGCCAATTGCCTCTTCTCCTTTTCAAGCTCTTCCAACTTCAATCTTTGTCTTTCTTTTTCCTCTTTGTCCAATTTGTCCTTCTGTTCTCTTTCTTGTCGTTCTTTCAATTTTTTCTCCTGTTGTTCCATAAGAAGTCTCTCTTCTTCTTCTCTCTTCCTCTGAGCGTCTATCTCTTCTTGTTCCTTTTTCTGCTTCTCTTGGTCAGCAAGTTCTTGTTTTCTTTTCTCAACATTGGACATATAACTAGAAAATGACCGTACTTTCTTTGCCTCTGAAGGCTCTGTGGTCTCTAATTTAGGTGTTGATGATGTTGATGATGGTAATAGAGTCTCATTGTCATTACTCTTCTCTTGTGATATCTTTGCCAAAAGGTCCCTTGTCGTCTGTGGCACAGGTGAACTCTCCTTAGGAGTCTCATTTCCACTCATGACAGTAGGTTATTATTGTAAGAATTTACACCACAGCGGCTAATTTGTTTGATCAAATAGTTTTATTTGTTTGTAAGTTGTTTAATTCGTGAAATCTACAATTTTCTCACAACATCTACACTTCTGGTACGCCCACTCCATCTGGCAAATCCCGAATATATATTAATCATTATTTCTGACATTAATTATACGCGTATGAAGAAACAATAACTACACTAATAAATCCAAATTCATCATCAATTCAATGCTAACCAAAACTGATTTGAATTGAGAAATCAAAAAAAAAACTTTCCAAAAAAAAACTTAATGTAACACCAATATAATAAATAATATCAAATAAAATCTGTAATCTTTCTAAGCTGTTTCTTCTTCTGTTTTCAGCTGATGAATAAAAAAACTTCTTCTTCTTCTTTTGTGAATGTGTTGATTGATTGAGGGGGGTTTAAATCGTTAAAAACGTCATTTGATGGCCTGTAGATGATAAAAACTATGAGTAAATATGTATTAGGGAGGGGGTGGAGATAGGGAAGTTAATGATCTGATGAAACTTATTTGCCTTGAATTTGAGAGTATGAAGACCATGGGTTAGCATTCTTGGACTTCAAGTATTCATCAGATTGTTCTTGCCATTCGTGGTTCATGGTCTTTGGTGGAGCTGGAGCGTTGGCTCTAACGGTTAAGAAGATGGATAATGAGATACCTAAACCAGTCAAGACACCAGCAATAATCTTACCAACTTCACCCTTTGGATGGATAGGTCTTCTTGGACCCCAAGAACCGTAAGAGATGTACCAAGCAGCCTTCTTTTCAGCTAAAGTTAATTCACCCCATGGACCTTGTTGACGAGCAGATAAAGCTGAAACAATTTCTTGTTGATCAGCAGCTGGTAAATCTTCCCATCTTTTTTCAATTTCCACAATTGAAGCGTTGGAGACGGCGTGTGTGGAGGCAAATCTTGCTTTTGGGATGGCTCTGACGGCGGTTCTAGCTGATTGTCTTAGCATTTTAAGTGATTTAAAGTAGAATGGTTATTGGTATGTTAAGACTCAGTTTTGAATTTTTGTTAGTGGTTTTTTTTCTTTTGTATTCAGAAAACTTTCGATTTTTTCGCTGTGAAAAATTTAAACGATTTTCATTCGCTGAAGGTCACGTGTGTATGGTATGTGTCACCTGAAAGTCACGTGTCTAATATTATAGGTCCTCTATAATGGTAAGGACACTAACAGTATAGAACAGTTCATTTAAATGTAAAGACTTACAAAATTCCCAGTTAATGGAGTAGAGAGAACATGGTGATTCTATTTATTTCATTGAATAGCAACAATTGATCTCTTCAAACCGGAATTGATCTTCTCAGTTTCGAAATTGATGTTGGCTCCCTGTAAAATTCTCTTATTCAAGTAGTTTTCAAATTCAACAATGGATCCACCAACACCAAAATAGATGTCCTTGGCAGCAACAAGGGCAATTGCAGGTGATTGTGATTGTTTGGAACCTTCTAATAGCTCAATCAGCAGTTCACTTATGACTGGTAATGTCTCTGGCGAGTAGATTGTCTCTGAGGAGATGATGTAATGGAATTCTTTAATAGCCAAGTCTTTTTGGATCAAGTTCAAGAAATCTCTATTCCAAGCACCGGATATGAGATTAATTGAGATATTTCTTTGTGTCAGTTCATTTTGGAATCTTATTAGTAAAGCAGAGGATAATTGTAATTCATCATCAATGATTGGAATGTTCTCATCTGTGTCTTTTTGTAAAGAGGACAATTCCTCATTGGTGAGGGAGGTTAGGGCCCAATTAATTATCAAATTAGGTAATGTCACTAGTCTTAGCACTGACTTGTTATAATCTGTTAATGTCAATGATAACTTTTCAGCTTTTGAGATTAAAAATCTTTGCAGTATATACGTGGAAGGTAAAGATGTACCACAACCCAATTCAATGAAAGAACCACCTTTATCAAATAATTGTCCATCTTTCAAAGTTGCTAGTTTATCAACTGTATCAATGGAACATTCCCAACTTTTTAAACCACCTTCATAAACGTTTTTTTGTAAATCACTTTCATTTGTTCCCATCAAGATATCAAATTCTGGATCTTGATTATCTTGGTTATCTTCACTCATCAATTGATGTTTAACATCGAATAATTCCCTTCGGTATAACCTTTGGCCAGAATTTGTATTGAATGTATTGAATGTATTGAATGTTAGTCTCACATTAACTAATGATTGTAACATTGTGTTCAAATTCTCTATCATTGGTGGATTAATTGAATCATTTGGGACAACATCTAATGGATTCACCACTTGTGCTTCTTGTGCATCTTTTGATAAAACGGACCCAGTGAATTCGTTCTCGATCAGTTCGTCATCACTGAAATTTTCCTGTGTGAAACCAAAAGAAAAGGACATCTGAAACTTGGGAATTATTCAAAGAATGATAGGATTTTTAAACAAGCGATGAGCTTTAATGTTTATACACAAGGGAAGCGATCATTAAATTAAAATTTGTTTCTCGGTTGAGTTTCGCGGTAAATCTTGCAGGTGAAAGTTGTATCAAGGAAGTAATTTAGATCATGAATTAAGTGAACAGTTCAAAAGCCAAAAGTTCTGTTATAATAGAATAAACATTTTCAATTGAGTTTCGTTTAGCAAATGAAGATACTACTGAGATAATGATTGATGGCCATAAGATTCAAAGTACTTTGCACAGTTTCTAGTATAGATCTATTTGCTCTTGTTCTTAAAGATCTTCGAATGGAGTGTTAGTTAACTGATCAGAATGGTGGCACATTAGTATCTTAAATTCATATTAATAATATATATTAATTAATTAGAGTAACATGGGCACCTAAACTGGTTAAGTTATGGGCGGTGACTATTACCATTACTATTACAGATCTGTAATTGATTAAACATTTCCAAATGAATGCATTTTTCTTGCTCCATGGTATAGGAATATATATAAGTAACAATATTAAGCTTAAATGATGGCAGAAATACACCACAATTTGCCTCTTGCAGTTAATTCTGCAACTTTAATTTGAGAGCTCGCTCTCTGGAATTAAGTTTAATCTGTTCCTTTCAGGGGACTACTCAATGGAAACTGGTTTAACTGTTTGTTTCTCTGATTCCAATGATTCCTCTTCAATTTTGCTCTTTCTAATGTAGAACCCAACATCTTCTTCCACATTCTCAGCCAGATTCTGAACCTCTGGTATCAGTTTAGATGCTGACTTCTCGTCACAGTCACCAAATTCCTTAATGCCTAACCCCAAACAAGCATTGAGTGCCTCCATTGATATCTTCTGTCTTCCAATGTCTCTCTCTTTCTTGCATAAGACCTATGGAGTACCATAGGCCCAGAGATGTGAGAAGAAAGAAGAATTTCTGGTTAACGTACTAAAGCGAACCAATTCTCGTTCGATATCTCGATCTTTTTCTGCTAAACCTCTAATATCAATTATTCCCTGGAATGTGATAATTGAGGCCAGCAAGCCTACCGGTGTTCTTTGGAGGTCAATTGGTCCATATATGTCACATTGGTTGAATTTCTTGTTTCCCTGAATGAGCTCATCTAATGGCAAACGCATGACAAAAGAGTGAAACATATTACTTATCATTATGAACGGAGCTGATAATACTTCACCATACTTCAAAGCTAGGGTTACCTTGGTGATCTCCTTCTCTTGGTCATCGAAATTCTTCCCTGCCATCAACTTCTTGGCTAAAAGCTTTGAGGCGTTGCGCTTCTTAACCCTCTGGGATACCGACATATCTCCCTCGGCCAAGTCACCTAGTAATTCCTGGAACAGATTTGCTAAACCTTGGAAGTTCTTCAATTGGATTACGAGCGGGTATGTCTCGATATTCTGTTCATCACCAAGCTTTGAAGTCACATGAACTTTCAAATCACTTGCGATACTTGATTCCATTCCACTTTCTTTATCTATCGGACCTGAATCTTTGAGCTCTACTGGAACTGGAAAGTTCTCCATATCAGAGAGACAAAAAGCCGTAGAAAAAGTGTAAGGAGCTCCTTTATAAGTACTGGTAGACTCATATGTCTTCAATAGGTTTACCATTAATTCAGCAACATGTTCAACAGATACATTGTGAATGAATAAATTTGTGAGTTTCAATTCAGGGGACGCGGCGTAAGGAGATTGGCTTTTATGGACAAAAGCAGACGCACTCTCCCAAATGCTCTGAGGAGAGAACATTAGCCTGAAAAAGCACACATATGTTTCATGTGATATGGGAGGGTCATCATCTTTCAGTTGATAATTTGTTTCAATGTCCAGCGAGTATTCGTGACTCTTGAGATTGGAAAAGAATCTATCAACCAGAGCTTGGTAAGATGTAATCTCAGTAAGATTGTTCGTAGTGGATGGAAATCTTAATTGTTTCGCTTCAGAATGAAATGAGATACGATTGAAGAAAGTTTGAGCTGCTATCAAGCTTGAAGAAATTGTGATAGGCGTATTCTTAGTTTTGAAGTATTGCATTTAAACAGTTCCTCTGCCGTAAGTGGCTTATCTTCTGGACCCAGCTTAGCTTCTTCAAATATCTTTTCGATTTTATCTGAAGTCAAGTCATCCTCTAAGATCACCGTCACATGGCCGCCGGTTTTAGTAGTAACCTCATAT
>JAKUAB010000056.1:0-49729 GCA_030579075.1 Taiozyma dajiaensis | reverse complement strand
CTTTTCCTACTATATAAATTTCCGACTTATCACTCACGTGCACATCATCTCTGAGTGAGCGTGTACACCAAAAAAAAAAAAAAAAAAAAAAAAAAAAAAAAAAATTCAACTATGGCACAAAAGATTATATATACTTGCAAAGCTATTACTGATTCCAACAATTCTAGAAACAGATAATTGTTCCCGAGTTTTCTACAAACACTTCAGAGTACTGAATTATGGGAGACAATAGGAAAGTTGCGATTATCCTTGACCCTGACGATATTGACGAGGAACTTGCGCTATGCTCATACACCATTGATGGTAAGCTCACAAAGATTCAAGATAAGACCGATCTAGAGAAGGAATCCACCCTTACATCCATACAAAAATTCCTAAACACACACCTTCCTTACATAAAGTTCCACGATATTAATCCCTTTGAGTTGCTAGACCCAGATGTGGAGTCGTTCGATACAAGAATCTTCCGTGTCAAGGACGCCATGCTTGAGCGTGATATTGAAGTTTCTAATTCTGTGGGGTTGAGAAAAGGTGACAAGATGAATTTGGAGACCTCAAGAGACCATTATTACCTTCCAGGCTTGCCGAATTTGGTTTACGAGGACTATCCATTGTTCAAACCAGATGTTAAGTCCAGTTTTGAGTACACAAACGAAGATTACTACAAGAGTTACGTCAAGGGTTTCCTGAGTCTTGTTTTTGAAAAGTTAAAGAAAGGTGGGAAAGATCTAGGCACCAAGTTTGAACAAATAAAAGACGTCTATCAATACCAATCCCCAGTTGAATATGAAAGCTATTTTTCATTCAGTCTTGATGAGTTTGCCGATGCCTTCATTTATAGAATCTTTGAATCATTATTGTCAATCTATCAGTGGCTACTGCTACCTTCAGAGAGGGATCTGAAGAAATATTTCAAAAAGGAAGAAGGTATTGATGATTCATATCATCCTGTCCTAGGAAAAGATACTTACAAATCATTAAAACCTATCGGTTCAATTGTTGAATCTCCATTTGCATTTGGGATCTTCGATTCAGAGACAGAGATGATTAATAAATTGCTGGTACATGTTGAACTCGTGAACTTATCTCTTGGTATTGCAGAAGGTTATGAAATGTATTTCAATACTAGCAAGAGAAACTTTGACAAGGAAAAGTTAACAGGATCTGAACATACCAAGATCGATAATTTCTTGAAGAGATTTACAAAGTGTGTTTCTATTTGTTTGAACTCCAAAACTAATAGATTCATCATCTTTGACTATTATTGGTGTGGTATTTTTGAAATCGAAGATGTTGGAGACGGTGAGATTGAAGATGCCATACGATTTATTTCAAAAGTCAAGGTTCGTCATTTTGGCTTCTCAAACTTTGAGAATGATAATCATTTAACCATTAGAAATATCATTGGTTCCTTCTTCAACTTCGAACCGTCTGAATTTGTTAGAACATCAACAAATATTGAAAGTTTAAACAACAAAGTCGTCAAGGAATGGAGACAGTTCCAAAAGAATAAAGATTGCATAATTATTAATAATACCTCACAATTTGGCCAAAGAAAGCGTCTGAAGAAATCACCATTTGTGTTCAGAACTGTAAACGGTCTAGAATTTACTAAGCAGCAAGTTGATCTTTCTAAGGCTTTAAAAAAATTTATTGCCATCGGTCATCAATGGTCCTGTCAAACATTATGCGTTGATCTGAAGCATCTCTACGTTGACAAATCTTATTTTCAAAAGTTAAACATTGATCCAAAACAGTTGAAGAAAGACTATTTGATCTCTATTTATGATGAATATTATCAAGAAGCTGATCTATCAATGATAACCAGACATTTGAAGAATGCTGACTTGAAATTTGGTTCCACCAAGGCTATTGAAAACTCAAAGCTTGTATTTACCAGATGGATCTCCAATGTTGAAGGTTATAGAAAAGCTAAATCGTTACAGGGCGATGTTATTGCCAAAGTTGTTGATTATGGGTATTTAGAAGACAAGCCTTATAATGGGAAGAATTTGCATTTCAAAACAGATGGCTATTACATCCTTTATGAACCTATTACAAATAATGACGTTGATGAAGATGACGATCTTGAACCAGTTGATGCGAACAACCCTGAACACTATGAACTAGCGAAAGAGGCATTGACAAAGCTGCATAAATGTGGCGTTAGCTTCTATCCTTACTCTCACTTGTCCAAGGATGTGTTGAAATACTACAATGGGAAAGTTTATATCATCAATTTGGAGGATTGCAATTTGAAGGGTCCATCTGACCTAGAAAAGAACTCTTATGCCAAGAAGGATATGGTGCTTCTTGATAGGTTGTTTAACAAGAAGACAGACAATGTGAAGACACCGTTCAGGGTGAGCCATAGTCGCTCCAGATCAAAAGAGTTGCCTCGCAACATTATACAATTGATTAGGTCTCACGTTGAGAACAATGACGACTGGAACGACTCTGACATTGCTATCCATGATTCCGATCTAATGGACAGTGACGACTCGGTGTACTGAATTGAGCGTATAACGAACCGAATGATGAATAACATTTTTTGATTCTTCAAGTTTTTTGTTTTGTATTGTTATTTAATTTATCCGGCTTTATTTAACCGGTTTGGTCCTTCTATTGTTTTCGATTCCGCGTCGATGCATGTCACGTGAAATTCTTTATTGTGTAATTTTCGCGAAAATAATAAGAAAAAAAAAAAAAAATTTGAAAAAAAAATTGTTTGGTAAAAGTTGCAGGAATCATCACAAATTAACATAGCAAAAGTGCATTTTCTACTTTGACAAACTCACAAGATCTGTACCATTTCATAACAAACACGCTTGAAACCAACTACTTTACCATTTTTCGAGAAAAATCAAAACTGTACTCACAGAAAAGACACGGTTATCCATTCTGGCTTTTTTTTTTAACTCTGTGTTTTAGTCTGCTCCACACCTCATCAAGTGTCGAAAAGTCCACACACTACAACAGATATCCCCAACTTTAAGGTACAAAGAGTCACTGCAACTTGTGCTTGTTTCATAGACTCTTACCACACTGCCTTAAACGCGTCATAAAACATTTTGATTTGTTAAACTACAAAAAAAATGACATCTGCAAGCACTTACACACATTCACATAACCCAAACAATCATCTGTCAAGAAGGGCCTCCATCTCAGCTACGGCTCCGTACACCATACCTAACAGAAACAATCACAGCCAACACAGTACAGCACTAGGTACTCCCTTATCTGGCTCTCATTCTAACATGCATATTCCTCAACATCAACAAAATCACCCAATTCCTTCTAATGGTCACACGAGCCAAATGGCATCTTCAGTGCAACACCCACACCAACATAATTTATCCAACGGCGGTCACGATGATCCATTATCGTCGTCAGTGCCTTTGCTAAGCAGAGACTTTGTTGTCAGAAGAATCAGTGAAGGTGAAAGTGGTCGTCTTAAACACGAACTGAAATGCGAGGCCTGTGGTAAAGGTTATAAACATATTTCATCATTAGCTAAACATCTATGGGAACATACGCCAGAATGGAATGTCACAAAGAAATTTTTAATCTCCAAACATCAACAAGTTCAATTACTCGAAGCTGCTAGTATCTTAGTTAGTATGAACGAAGTTGACAAGGAAGAATCGAAACAATCAAATGAAGTTAAATTCAATCCAATTTACCAAGAACAATCGCCACAACCAATCTTAGAAGAAGATGAATCGAATGATCAAGAGAACTACAACATTAAATTAAGAACAGGATCCATCTCACAATACCCACCATCTCAAAACAACTTGAACATTTCAAACTCATATAAACAACATTCAGCATCACCAAATCCTCGTTCATTCCACAAACTAAGCCATAGTTTTGCCTCACCAGCTGCTCGTCGTGATTCAATCATCAACAATGGCGGGTTTCTAGATACTCCATTGAAAAAAGGTGGAGAATTGAACAAGGATGCTTTACAACCAAGCAATACTAATGCCATTGAAGATGAAAGTGAATCACCACATAGCAATGCCGTCCAAGAAGAAGAAGACGATGGTACAGTCTTTGGTAAGATGGATTAATCCCATATCAAACCAAACCACCACCACTTCAATTCATAAACACTCAAAAAATTATTTATTTATCTATTTTCCTTCAATTTGTTTCCACGAATATGAAATAAAGAATGGCAACATCAAAAAATCTTCAAAAACTTCACGCCATCCAATAGCTAAGCTTTAATTTCTCCTATTTTTGTTTCACGATCGTTAATTAATTGCCCTTTCATTCTCATTCTCCGTTACCTTAATGTCATATCTTTTCAAAATCGTACCAAAAAAAGTCTTATCCACAGTTCACTTTGTATTAAAGTAAAAGAAACTCAAACATACAGAAAAAAAAAACACATACAAAAACAACAAATTTATGGTGGTTCAATGTACTATATATAGAAAGAGTTTCACCAGCTTGATTTACGTTTCTTTTGATTTTATTGTGATGTAGTTGATGATAATCATAATCATTATATGTATCATACACACTAAAGAGCATATTCATCCAACATCTGGCCCTACTGGGTGACTCCTCAAGCTGAGAGAACAGAACATGTTCTAATAAGTAATGTTAATTATATTGTAACAGAGACAGAGACGGTCTCCGACTCTATACATCTGCCAGTACTAAACGGCTAAATATGATAGGCTTAATAAAGAGGGATTTAAGAGGTGGTTTGGTTTAATTTCAAACTTTTTGTGCCAATTTCAAATCAGGGATTTAGGGATTCTTGTTGAGTGAACGTAGTTAGCGATGATCAATTGTTGAAGTTTCTGAGTAAATACTGATGTTTTTAAATACTAAGAACATGGAAATTTGAAGTTAAAGAGAAAGATTTGAGAGACAATATTGGTTAGGATTCTTGGTCTTGGGCATATTTAAAAAGGAAAACCCCTGAACAAATTACACAAAGAGAGGAGAATGACTCCATATATAAAACGTGACAGTATATAACTGTTTATACCTGCCTTTTATTAATATTCATCTTCTTTTTTAAACGGTTCCCCATATTAATCTCTGTTATAAGGCCCCACCAACACGTTTCTCTGGTAACCCTCGCCCAAAGAGGAAATAATGGTGGAGAAGAACATCACCATTCTCGAGAAATTGTGTCAGGCCGCAGTCACTGATTTGTCAGTGATGGGAGGAGTCTTAATTGAAGATGATGGAGGTTGGAGGAGACCTGGAGGAGACTTGGATTTGTATATAAAGAGTGGTATTCTCTATTGTCCTTTTGAAGTGATGAAGGATAATATATCGACTAACCACAATGAGCGTATTTGAGGGAGTTGATGAAATTACACCAGTATACCAAGATGAGCCCTTTGACAAAAATATCCCATTAGAGAGGATCTATGGCTCGTCCATTCCTGACCCTGAAAACATTAGACAAAATGACGTTACCTCATTAGCTACTGCCTGGTTATCCGAATTCAACAATGCCTTGAACAACATCAAGACCAAGCCTAACGAATTGGATAAGTTCTTTTTACCACATACCACTTGGAAGGATCATTTAAGTTTACAATTAGACTTGAGAACCTTTTTGGGCCCAGATAATATCAAGAAACAACTGGTTGAATCCTTTGACAAGATTGGCAAGTTTGATATTGACAAGAGTGCTGATTATAGATTCCCAACTGGTATTGGTCATCAGGTCATTCACGATGCGGAATCCAATGGTGGAGTCCCCGTTGAATGGATTTTCTTATACTTAAAGTACGAATCTGAGTATGGTGTTGGGCGCGGTGCTATCAAGTTGGTTTCTGTTAAAGATGATGACACCCCATTGGGGTTGAAAGGAATGTCTATTTATACTGTTTTAGATGAATTCAGTGAAATCCCTGAAAGAGTAGGTCGTAAAAGACCATTAGGTACTACTCATGGTGAAAATATCCAAAGAAAGACCTGGTTGGAACAAAGACATGCTGATCAAGATTACAATGATGAACATCAACCAGTTGCAGTCATTGTTGGTGGTGGTCAAGGTGGATTGACATTAGCAGCAAGAATGAAGTCCTATGGTTACAACGTACTGATTGTCGAGTCTAATCAAAGAATTGGTGATAACTGGAGAAAGAGATATAAATTCTTATCACTACATGATCCATTCTATTACCACAAGTTGCCATACATTAATTGTGACACTTCACCAATCTTCTCGTCAAAGGATCAATTTGCCAACTTCTTGGAGTGTTATTCCAAGATCTTGGAACTAAACATCTGGACTAATACCAAAGTTACTGGTGCTGAATTTGACGATTCTAAGAAGGAATGGACTGTGACCACCACAAATAATGCCACCAATGAGACAAAGACTTTACATCCAAAGCATTTAGTCTTTGCTACTGGCCATTCTGGTGAACCAAATATCCCACATTTCAAAGGTGAAGAAAAATTCAAAGGTGAATTAGTCCACTCTTCTCAACACACTTCTGGTGCTAACTATGTTGGTAAGAAGGCTCTTGTTGTTGGTGCTTGTAACTCTGCCCATGATATTGCTCAAGATTTCCATGAACAAGGAGCAAAAGAAGTCACTATGCTTCAACGCTCTTCCACTTGTGTCATATCTTCTGAAGATGGTCTCAGAATTATCGCTAGAGGTGTTTATGATGTTGATGGACCTGAAATTGATACTGCTGATTTGATCTTACACTCTAACCCACTCCATTTAACAAACTCCTTGTTCCAACAACATTACCGTGAATCCTCTAAACTGGATGCTCACTTGTATAAAGGTTTACATTCCCGAGGGTTCAAGACTAACGCTGGTATGGGTGCTACAGGGTTATTTGGTCTATACTACCGTCGTGGGTCTGGTTACTACATTGACGTTGGTTGTACTAAATTAATTATTGACGGCAAGATCAAGGTGGCTCCTGGTGAAATCAAAGAATTCCATGAACGTTCAGTTGAGTTGAAAGATGGTACTATCATTGATGATTTGGATATTGTCGTTTTGGCTACAGGTTATTCCAACATGAAGGAGACCGCTAGAAAGGTATTTGGTGATAAAATTGCTGACAAGTTGAAACCAATCTGGCATTTAGATGAAGAAGGTGAATTTAAGACTATCTGGAGAGATTCTGGTCATGAAAACTTTTGGTATATGGGTGGTAACTTGGCTCTAGCTAGATATTACTCCAAGAGACTGGCATTGCAGATCATTGCCAAATTAGAAGGATACAATTAATCCCCTTGGACCTTGGCAACTTTAAATGGCTTTCCATGTTCATTGATTTTGATGTTTAACGTTTATGAAATGAAATTATGAACTTGACGTTGTAGAGTCTACAATTTCTCAGAATATGCACAAAAAGTATATCACACAAATGCTAAATCAACCTATATGACGCCATCATCGTGATTCCTTCAGCTTCACATCATGCCACGAGCATTGGTGTAAGCCATTGGTCTCAAAGGAGGATGCTCCTGAGCTTCGTATTGCTTGAACACCAATTCACCATCTTCGATATTGATGATAGCACCTTTATTACCTGTGGAGTCACAATAATTAGGAGCACTGAAAATGGTTATCAGTTTACCATCATGTTCCACAGAATAACCATCCATTCTAACTTCATGACTTCTGATAATCTTTTTCAGATTATTCAATTCACAGAAATCAGAGGTGATATCAGGACCGAATTGGACACCAATACCTCTTTTACTTGTCCCATATCCCTTTTCAGGTTGAGGATCAGTCCATAGTAATTCCATCTCTAGACCATCCTTTGGATTGCCTCTCTTGTTCAATTTCTTCTTCAGTTCTTTCAAAGTCAAGCCAGGTTTGGAGAATAACCCACCATGCATGACTAAGTAGTCATCATTAATCAATGTCAGTAACGGTAATTCTTTGAAACTCTGAGAAAACATCTTGAAGATCTTTTCACCATATTTGTGTTTACATTCATCTTCAAACCCATAAACTTTGTTCATATCATCTGTCTCGTGATTCCCTCTGTTCAAGTGAATCTTTGTTGGGTGTAGAATCTTCAATAAATATAATGTTATTATAACTTCACATGACCAAGAGCCACGATCAACAAAGTCACCATTGAATAAGTATTGATGTGTTGATGAGGCGATTCCATTATCTTTGAAGTAATGAATTAAGTCGTAGAACTGACCATGGACGTCACCAACAACAGTGAATTTGTCTTGAGATTGTTGCAGTTCTTTGAAAACAGGTTCCTGTTGTAAGATAGTGGAGATGTGTAATAGGATAGCAAATAAGTATGATTTTGGTAAGTTCTTGCCTGAAGTTTTAAAATATTCAATAAAATCCCAGATCAGTTCTTCAGATAAGTTCGTAATTTCCAACTTCTTAGCAGTCTTGACTTCATCATCAATGGTGATCTCTTTTTCAACAATTTGGAAATCTAGTTTAGGACCAACATAATTCTGATCTATCTTGGTCAATAAGGACTCATAATTTTCAACTTTGAACATATCATGACCTTCATCATCGGTTCTAATAGCCTTTTCAAATGCAAACTTTCTCTCAATCTTGATCAACTCCTTTAACAACGTCTTCGAAGCGGTATCAGTGGCTTTTTTACTCAACACAAATTGTAAATCTTTTGTAGATTCCTTATACTTGAAGATATTGGAATAGGCAACGGCTCTTCTGTAATAAGCTTTCAAATAATCCGGATCAAGCTCGATGGCCTTTGTAGAGTCAACAATAGCAGACCCATACTGTTCTAATTTCAGTTCAACTTGAGCTCTGTTGGCATAATAAATAGCATCTGATGGGAAGATCTCAATGGCCTTGGAATATGCCTCAAGGGCCTTGTCTAGGTGTTTCTCTTTTAAAAAACGATTACCATCGGCCTTGTAATTATCAGCCTCCTCTTTGGACATCTTATCAAGGAGGGAATGAATGGTAAAGAAGGGTTTTAATGTGTCAAAGAGGTGAAAAGAGGTTAAATACTGCCAAATCAAGAATTGAAAAATTTCTGTTTATCATGTTGGTGTCCAGGTGTTTTATAATTTTTTTTTCTTGTGTGGAAGATAAAATTGAATGATTTAACGCTGAATTAGCACTTTGTGTTCAATTATTATGAAGATCTGTAAGACCAACTGATCCAAATTGAAACAAAATGTTGTTCATGATCTTCAAATGTTTTCTCTTCTCTTGTATTTGATGGTTTTCAATGGTTAACTTACAGCAGTGCCCTTACCAGGTTTCTGCTATTTTCCTCAAAATTTCAATTATTTTGATCATCACCGATAAACAAAGAAAGAACCAAAGAAGAAACAAAGAAGAAGAAACGCCAAACAAAAGGATGCAAACATGAACGGCCCGGACCACCTTTCCCTCGATAAGCAGCGTGTCTCACTGCTACTCAGCATTAATACTATTTTGATTCAAAAGTCAGTGCTGATACAGAACCAAATTCAACAAGTCAGCCAGAATGGGAATCCACAAGCAAGTGTTCAATTACCAAAATTAAACGAATTGCTACAGCATCTTTTGAAGAGGTTACACTCCAATCTGACGTGTATTGGTGAATTATCAGAACGGTCTCAAAATGGGAGCGTTTCAAAGATCATATTCCCAAGTATATTGAATGCACCTCCCGAGTTCTTGGGTCTTGATGAAATGTATGCCAATTTAAGGAAAGTCTTCCCAGAAGGTGTTAATTTTTTGAGACAGAAACAAGCACAAGCACAGGCCCAGGCGCAGGCCCAAGTGCAACAACAACAACAGCCTAACGGTGGGAGAAACCCAAGTTTTGGCCAGAGTCCCGCAATGGGCCACCAGCAAATGATGCAACAACAGCAGCAACAAGGTGCTCAATTCTGGAGATGATAATGAATGTATTATACTGTAAACCTTCGAACGTAGCTTAGCCAGACGAAACAGGAGGAATGATTGAAATTTCGTCTTTAGGATTCAATGTCAACTCATCAATGTGTTCTAAGTCGATATATTCTAAATTCACTGTAACACCACAGTTCTTTATGACATACTCCCCAAATTCCTTTCCAAACTCATTCTCAAAGTGTTTCAGCAATTCTGAGAGTGAGCTTACCTCAACTTGTTCTTCCTCTCTGTTGGTGAACCCCTTTGCCGGACCGAAATATTCCACCAACACCATCTGTTAACGATTGATCAGTCTCGTGATATTTTAGTGTCAATTTGTTTTAGGTCGAGTATCTTTTTTGAGATCCTTTTATTTTCTTTTAGTCCCAAGGGTCTGGATCTGGATCTCATTTGAGGGCGAAGTTGCATTCCTAGTCTCAATTCTCCCTAGAAATGAGAGACTTGCCAAGCCATATACTCCCCCTGCATTAAATAGATCGTTCTTACCAACTTATTATCAGGAGATGCTTGTTCAATTGGGGGCTGGAGGGTGCACAGAACTGGAGAAAACACAATCTAAACTTTTGGAAAATAATTTTTCAGGGCTCATGGACCATGGTTATAAGTACTTATATTAATTAATGTGCTATTTTTGACGTTAATGTTAATCTGTCAAATTTGGGCCCTTTAAACCTCCAGGCTCCTACTAACCCCTAGGGCCTAGTCCCCCTTTCTCACCAGATTAACTTAACGGTCAGGGCAACATACGGGTCTGAACCCTGAGAAGTTTTGAGACAAAAAAAAATTTTAAAAAGGAAGCTGTCAAATTTCTCAAGGAACAAAAATAGGAGAACCTAAAAAGGGCTCACCTTATACACATTTTTGAACCAAGTTCTGGTAGTAAGAATCAACAAAAAGTCTTTATTAATCTCGGATCTCACAAAATTTCAAGCCGCTACTTTTATCGCTTGAACCCTTAGATCACCAAGCTTTTTCCTATAATAGTCTACTCATTTCCCTCCTAGTCCCCTAACCGGCCTAGAGAGACTTGACCTGTTCTTCGGCAAAAAAAAGTTTCTTTTGTTTATCAAAGGCAAAGTTAATTTTTCTCTTGTTCCGTTACTACTCAACACGTCTGATCCAGGACATTAACAGGAAGCGCACCCATTTTTACACAGTTCACTTCCATTACTCTTTAGCCATTTCACTCGGAACACCTTTAGAAACTTTTACCTTTGTTACATATGAACTTATTACATCGCTCAAATTAATAGAAGAAAAAAGACCCTCTCACAGTTCCAAACAAATGCTCAAGTTTCTCCAGAACATTGCCGTGTTCATCTTTAAATTCTTCATATCGGTCATATTATCTGCTCTGAATGGTAGGAACATCTTCCAGTTAGCCCTCACATTCTTCATCAACTTTAGTCCCGTTGCCACTTGGTTATTCATCTTTAAAAATGCGGGTTTGATTCCGAATGATATTAGACCTAAAATTTTCGTTAGACTCGCTCATGATGTTGATGCCATGATCTTTAGTGCCCCATGGTTCTTCGTGTGGTGTTTAGTATCTGCTGGGTTCACTTTTGTATGGTATAAATTGGTGTTGAAGAATGCCAATTTCTTTAACAATCCAATCGAGGAATTACTAGATGATTCGGATGAATTGGATAACTCTATTGAATTATCAGAGATTGTCGAAACAGACACAACACAAAAAGTATTTGATATCGAAGATGAAGAAAGCAATAATGATTCCACAGCTTTGAACTACTCTTCCTACTCTTCATCCTCATCCGATTTTGAGATTA
Source organism: Taiozyma dajiaensis (assembly GCA_030579075.1). Lineage (NCBI taxonomy): Eukaryota > Fungi > Ascomycota > Saccharomycetes > Phaffomycetales > Wickerhamomycetaceae > Taiozyma > Taiozyma dajiaensis. The sequence goes on along the minus strand of JAKUAB010000056.1, from coordinate 38,059 downwards.
GAAACCCAATCATCCCAATCAACCTTTCCAAAATCACTTACCGTATCCAACTATATATCATCCCTGTTCTTTTTTTCATGATCTGGCCAGTGTTGAACTTTGACCAATCATTGGCCCAACCATTAACAGTGCATAAGGATCTGACCGCTTGGTTCTTCTACGTCCTAGGCCATATCACTTTCCCTATATTAACTGCCGTTTGGCTATATGTTTTCCATCAACAAGGTGCTCTGAAATGTTTCTCAATCGCCCTGGGATCACAAAACATCTTGGGTGTAATCACACATCTATTATTCCCAAACGCTCCACCTTGGTTCATTCATTTATACGGCTTGGATGCTGCAGCTGATTATGATATGCCCGGGTATGCTGCCGGTTTGACCCGTGTTGACGCAGCTTTGGGGACCCATTTACACTCTAAGGGGTTCCATAAATCTCCTATTGTATTCGGAGCCTTCCCATCCCTGCATTCAGCCATGGCTTTTCAAGTGTGTTTATTCATTCTGTATTATGCTCGTTTAAGAATCTTGAAAGTCTTGGGTGTTGGCTTTGTTTGTGTTCAATGGTGGGCAACCATTTATTTAGATCATCATTTCAGATTGGATTTGATCGGTGGTGTTTGTTATTCCCTATTGGCTTTTGCCATTGTTTATCCTTATATCCTAAGAAAGGAAAGGCAATTCATCAAAGCTAGAATCATGGGTGATTTTAAGAATGGTTCAACATTGGGTATGAGAGTCTTTAAAAATCATAAAAGAATTGAAAAGTTCTTTGACCCTTACAGATAATTGTGTGTGTGCTTTCTTTTAATGGCCATATTTACCGTTGCTTTCCCAGATACCCAAACTACATTTTCGCATCTCCAGTGTTGTTTATTTCTATTAGTATAATAATACGCACGCTTGTTCATTATGGCATATATTGATAATAATCTTAATAATAAGAATTTTTGATTTGAGTTACTCTATATGAGATTGGTCTGTAAGTCTTCTAATATGTATAAACCCTATTTTAAAGAACACTTCTAATATCTTGGTTCAAGAAATATTTGAAATACCCTTCATGTTCCAATAAAGTTCTTGTAGAGTTTTGAACCCAAACATCAGTCTTCAATATTTCATGCTCCAAGTATTCAACTTTAAGAAGCATCTCATATAAATCTGCAACAGCCTTATCTAGTCTTTTCTTGATTGGTGGTATTTCACTCTTGACGTTGTATGTGTCATCCAATTCTTTCAAAACTTGGATCACCGTTGGATAATATTTATCTTCAATCTGATAAATAACGTCGATTCTAACAATTGAAAGTTCACACTGTTGTAATTTGAAACGAGCACAATTACGGTTAAGCTCATTAGATACTAGTTGTTCTGAAGGAATAGTATCAGCCTTCTCTGTGATTATCTTCTCATAGTGGTTAAAGACTTTCAAATATCTATGGTAATTCTTAATCTGTTGTTTCAAAACTTTAAATAACTCTTTAGTTTGATAAATAATATCTCTTGATTTCTTGTTCTCAAATTCAGAAACAATTTCTCTATTGGTTTGAATTCTTGGATCGGCTTTCGTCTCTTCCATTGAGGTTGGTCTTTCATTGGCAATTCTTGGACTTGTGTAACGGGGACGTTTGGTTAATTTTGGACAAGAAATAAGAACAGAATCTTTGTAAGAGCCATCAACCAACTGATCAAAAATAGATGAGCACAATGAAGGAGCAGTAAAAGAGGAAGTCAAAGAGGCAGTGGTTGCAGTGGTGGTGTAATCAGAAACTTTCTTACCGGATTTACCAGTTGCTGTACCTGTTTCAATGGTCAATAACGAAAAGGGAGCAGAAAGGGCTTGTGGAGAGGATGCAATGGTGGTAGCAGAGCCTAAATTTGGACTTTGGATGGTAGCAGAAGTGTTTGAAACAGCAACAGAAGAAGTCATGATTGATCAGAATGAACCGTAGATGAATGCGAATAAGGAAGAATCAAGAATCAAGTACAAGAAAAATATCCATTGAAATTTATATTTGAGTGATCTTTGGAACAGAAAATCGACTCTCGATTTAGATTTCTGCTCAGATTTGAAAGATCTCATGTTTTTGTGATTTTGTTGCTGGGAAACCAAAAAGTGGTACAAACGCTAGTTAATTGACTCAAAAGAGCCATTTAAAGCTTCAACGGACTTGTAAACGTCAGCAAAGCTATTGTATAGTGGAACAGGGGCGAATCTAATCACATCAGGTCTTCTCTCGTCACAAATGACACCCTTTTTCTTCAATTGATCGTTGATATTGTCCATGATCCCTGGGTGTGTTGAGCTAGTACGAGGGAAAAATGCAAGAGAGAGTTGAGCACCTCTTTCTTCCGGATTGGATGGGGTTAAAATGGTGAAGAACTTCTCATCAGTGTGTGTAAATGAATCTTCTGGGGCCCTGTAATACTTGGAGCTCTTTAATAATTTCTCTAGGTAGCTAGTCAATTTTAAACTCTTTTCTCTTAATTTCTCTATACCACCTTTGGAAACAATTAGATCTAGTGAACTTTTAAGACCCACAACGTCAATGACAGAGGGATTTGACTGTCTGAAGCCAAGAGCACCGGTAATAGGTTCGAATTTCTCCAACATTTGAAATCTTTTGGATTTATTGTTACCCCACCAACCAGCTAATCTTGGAGTGAAATCATCATCCAAATCGTGATGAGACTCATGAATAAAGATACCTGAGATACCACCTGGCCCAGCATTCAGGTATTTGTAAGAACACCATGTGGCAAAGTCAACATTCCAGTCGTGCAGTTGTAGTGGGACATTACCCATAGCATGTGCAAGATCCCAACCAACAACAATGTTTCTGTCCTTAGCGAATTTTGTAATCTTTTGGATTTCAAAGAGCTGACCACTGTAGTATTGGACACCAGGAAGCATTACTACAGCCAGTTCATCCTTGTTGTCTTCAATGGCCTGAAGAATGTCCTCAGTTCTCAAGTAATACTCGTTATTTCTTGGTTCTAATTGGATTATATTATCTTCAACTGAGCCTTGAATTAAATCTTTCTTCAATTTCACTTGGTTGTAAATGGAGTAGAAATCGGAAGGGAATGAACCCTTTTCGAATAATATCTTGGTTTTGGTACCGCTTGGTTTGTAGAAGGCTATCAGAAGAGCATTCAAATTCGCTGTTAGTGACCCCATCACAGCGACTTCTGATTCTTTGGCTCCGACCAAACCAGCCAGCGCAGGGGATAATGGCAAGTCAATGTCCATCCAACAAGTCTTTCTATCGATTTCGTTGTCACCTGGATGTCTAAAATGGGAGTCAACGGCACGGGCAGACCAGGCATCTAGTTCATCATTAATATAACTTCTGGTCTGTTTTGGCATTAGACCTAAACTGTTACCGCAGAAATAAACCACTGGCTTTTCGGAGTTGGAAGGTAGTCCCATGGACTTGAACGTTGGAATGTTGAATTCATCGACATATGTAGGGAATTGGCTATCCAGAGCCTCGTATTCGGCCATTTTTGGTGGTGGAATGAACTGTGTGAGATCTTGGGATGATTAATACCCTTCAAGATCTTTTTTTCTTTTTTTTTGGCGGCCTCCAACAATGCCGAATGGGTGCACAATACACACACACACACTTAATATTAAGCCAAAGAGACGTAATTAGCACTATCAACGTGTCATTATCACCTATACGAAAACTATCCCCTAAGAATATCACCAATTCTTTTAATAACCTTTAACTTCGCCTTGTCATGTCCCAAAAAATCCAGTGTAACGCTCAAAATGATATCAATCCTTACCCTTACAACACTTTCCACTATTGAATGGCCCAACTTCACTCTTTGTTTCATCTCTCTAGCTTGCCATTTATCTAACTCAAGGTAATCACCACCTTGAGCCTTCAATTTTTCAATGTGTTCTAAAATATCTGAAACTTGTAAACTTGAGGTATATACCCGTAACTGATGGTTATCATCCAAGAAGTCTTTTAGCTTTTTGTTGAAGGACCCATTCTTACGGCAAGCATGGATATATCTCGATCCAATCCACTTCAGTAACTTATCACCATTGGGCGTAGCTTTCAATTTGGAAACATCATTTTTGAAAGACTTCTCGAACTTCACTGGGTCCAACTCGTATTCCTCAATCCTATCAAGTAAGCAGCCAACCAATTTCTCAACATTGGAATAATGAACATTGGGTGTTAATGGAGGTAAATGTTCCATGTTCACTCTGTTTCTAGAAGTTGGGATTCCCTTATTCTTGGTTCCAAAGTAGGGCATTAGCTCACCTATTAACGACTCAAACCCATGTCCTGAGTTGTAAAGTTCTCGAATGGTGTCATTCAGCTTATCGTATAACGGTGATACATCATTATTATATTCGATGTTGTACTCTGGCGAATCCACCAACGTCGTTGCTGCTGAAGAGACGCATAACTCTTGCTCTTGTGACATCTTTTGATTTTCTGAAAGTGTTTCAAGAGAATGGGAAAGAAACTCTGTTGATCCCAACTATTGTTCTGAAGGGGTCCTAAATAATATGGGTGAAATGAGCACGTTTAAGGATAATTGAAGGCCCTGAAAATATTGACCATCACTAGGATATTGCCAATAACTGATTATGTCTGTTTTATGCGACTAAGGTAACATATTTTATTTTGTCCCATTGCCCTTATTTGATTCCTGCTTCTTTTCAAGGGCATTTGCAAAGGTACATAGAAGGTGGTATATATCTCACGAACAAATAATTCTTAAGGGCCATCAAAACGAGATACAAAGAATTTTAAAGAAGTGATCCATATAAATAATATGTATAAATAACTAATCGAATTGATGCAATAACAAAAAACTCAAGAACAATCAACGTCTTTAAATATACACAATACAACTAATTGATACCTTCAGTCTTACCAATAATTTGCAATGCCAATCTCTTAGAATAATATCTTGCCATGGCAAGATTACCACCCATATACCAAAAGTTTTCATGACCTGAGTTTCTCCAGATGGCATTGAATTCACCTTCCTTGTCAAGACCCCAAATTGGTTTCAACTTGTCAGCAACCTTGTCACCAAAGACCTTTCTAGCGGTCTCCTTCATGTTGGAGTAACCAGTGGCTAGCACGACAATGTCCAAGTCATCAATGATAGTACCATCTTTCAACTCAACTGAGTGTTCATGGAATTCTTTGATTTCACCACGGGCAACGTTAATCTTACCATCGATAATCAAGGTGGAACAACCGACATCAATGTAGTAACCAGAACCACGACGATAGTATAGACCAAATAAACCTGTGGCACCCATACCGGCATTAGTCTTGAATCCACGTTTAGCTAAACCGGTTAGCAACTTGGAGTCCAATTTAGATGATTCACGGTACTGTTGTTGGAATAGTAAGTTAGTCATGTGGATTGGGTTTGAGTGTAAGATCAAATCAGCAGTATCGATATCTGGACCATTTTCATCATAGACGCCTCTAACGTTAACAGCAGTACCCTTTTCGGAAGAAATGATGCAAGTTGAAGAACGTTGTAACATAGTGACATCTTTAGCACCTTGTTCGTAAAAATCTTGAGCAATATCATGAGCAGAGTTACAAGCACCAACAACAAGTGCCTTTTTACCGGCGTAATTAGCACCTGAAGTGTGGTATGAAGAATGAACTAATTCACCTTTGAATTTTTCTTCACCTTTAAAATGTGGAATGTTTGGTTCACCAGAATGGCCGGTAGCAAAGACTAAGTGCTTTGGGTGTAATTTCTTAACCTGACCAGTAGCGTTATCAGTGATTGAGACTGTCCATTCTTTTTTGACTTCATCAAATTCGGCACCAGAGACTCTGTTGTTCAACCAGACGTTCAATTCTAAGATCTTGGAGTAGCATTCTAAGAAGTTGGCGAATTGATCTTTTGATGGATAGATTGGAGAAGTATCAGAGTTGATGTATGGCAATTTATGATAGTAGAATGGATCATGTAGAGACAAAAATTTATATCTCTTTCTCCAGTTGTCACCGATTCTTTGGTTTGATTCAACAATCAGAGCATTGTAGCCGTACGCCTTTAATCTTGCAGCTAAAGTGATACCACCTTGACCACCACCGACAATGACAGCGATTGGTTGATGTTCATCTTTGTAGTCTTGTTCTTCAAATCTCTTCTCTAACCAAGTCTTTCTTTGGATGTTTTCACCATGAATAGTACCTTCTGGTCTCTTACGGCCTGCGTTTTCTGGGATACCATGGAATTCATCTAAGACCGAGTATAAAGTCATGGCTTTTAAACCAAATGGTGTTTCTTCATCTTTCACAGAGACCAGTTTAACAGAAGCACGACCAGTACCGTATTCAGATTCATATTTCAAGTATAACAATACCCATTCGACAGGGATACCACCGTTAGAATCAGCATCATGAATGACCTGATGTGCAACACCGGTTGGGAATCTGTAGTCAGCAGTCTTGTCTAGCACGAATTGACCAATCTTGTCAAAAGATTCAGCCAATTGAGCCTTGATGTTCTTTGGGCCGACAAAAGTTCTTAAGTCAAGTTGTAAAGCCAAATGGTCCTTCCAGGTGGAATGTGGCATCAAGAAATTGTCTAGCTCGTCAGGCTTAGCAGTGGCATTACTCAATGCTTTGTTGAAGTGTGCTAACCAGGCAGTAGCTAAAGAAGTAACGTCATTCTGTTTGATGTTTTCTGGATCAGGAGAGTAGGAACCGTAGATTTTCTCTAGTGGGATGTTTTTGTCAAAAGCTTCGTATTGGTAAGCTGGTGCAATCTCGTCAACACTTTCAAAGACACTCATGATGTTTTATATGTGTTGATAGTTGATAGTTGATAGTTGATTGTTACTGATAGTGGAACTTTTGGTGGCGGATTCACCAGTCTTTATAGTACCCACCGCCCCTCTGTGTTCAGTATTGTGTTTGTCAAGACACCATCACGTCTTTACTCATCGCCACTGACTTACCATCCATACCAACACCGCTTTCATTAGTTCAATTGTCATCTGCCGCTGAGCTTTTGTGAGATTAGTCAATTCAATTTTGACTCTGACAAATCTGACACAAACAGTTTCCCCCCGCAAAATAATTCGCGAATTCTTTAGGTGGGTTTCTCCTCTTTGGCCATAGTGGGACATCAAAGGAGAAATCGCTGTTGACTAAGATACAAACAGTGACTTTTGAATCAGCGGAGATAAAACTTATTTTGACGTATTTCCCCAGATGATAAGCGTCTTCTCAATCGAAGTCCGCTTTGTGTCAGTATTAGTGGGAACAACCAGTAGTTTTCTGTAGGGCCCCACAAACATGGAAATTAAGTCAGAGCTTGAAACTTACTTACCGTATTTCTAGTGGATAAACAGTCGTCTTTGTGATGTTTAGAGAATCTTACTTTATAGAAGTGTTTCTGGTTATTGGTCAGTGGAAACAGAAAACTATAACGGTTATAGACACCAAAATTATCAAGGTGTAAGAGGTTTATATTAAATAGTTGGAATCTCAGAAATCAGAAACCAGGTTAAGTAAGAAAGATTAGAGATACAGTTTCTTGTATCATATGCCTTTCATCAAAGATTGTACCCCCCAATATAGGAGTGGGTTTAGACCTAGTATTAAACTGATCTTATCTGTAGCCTCAGTACCATTTACACTCATTCGTACTGAAATGAAAAACATAGTCTCAGTAAGGAGGATATCGTCCAAAAGTTCCTCTTTAGATCAAGCTATAATGAAATTCTCTAGCCACTGATAAAGTGTAACATCTAGGGGTGGGTTTATCTTTTCTTGGTTCAAAACTGTAGACCATTCTTTAGTCAAACATCAGCCTGATATGCTGTTATGACTACAGAAAAAGAGTCAAGATACACAGAGCTTCAGCTCAAGATGTGTATTTATCATAATGACGGTTCAGTTTTTCATTGAATTGTTTGTTCTTATCGTTAACTGTTAAATTGGTTAGTAAGGTTACTCAATAATCGAGCTTAAAAACGTGGTAGATATACATACTGTAAGTGTCAGTATCATCATAATCTTTCCTTCTCTTCATTCTGCGTGAGTCTGAGTGTTTCATGGTGCTCAATAGTCGGTCTATGGCATCTTTCGAGGGTTTATTTGTGTAATCGACTTCTCCATCACTATCGTTGTTATTGTCATCCGCACTTTCACCATTCGTTATCTTCTTTGTCTTTTGTTCCTTTAGCTTTTCCTTCTGTTTCTTATAGCTCTCTTTATCAACATCCAATTGCAATATCTCCTTCTTGTACGCCTGTTCAGCCAGTTGGGCGTAATTTACAAACCCTGCGTTCTTGATATTTCCTTGCTTCTCCTCTTGAAGCTTGTCCCACTTCTCGTGATCTTCAATTGTATAGTCCCAGCCCTTTTTACGATCATAGTCCTCACCCCTCTCCTTAGCATCTATCTTATCCAGCTCTGTTTGAGCCCTGGCCTGCTTCTGCTCCAATTGTCGCAGTTTGTTCTCTCCAATGGCCTGTATCCTGTGTTCTTTGAAGAGTTCCTCTCTGTTTTTTTTACTAGCATCGCTCTTCTTTTTCTGTAGCTCTCGTAGCTTCAGCTTTCTCTCTTCCAGTGAACGGGAACTCATCGTGAACAGATAGCAGCTTTTCAAGGTTGATACTCTTTTGCTTGACCATTCCATTTCTATATGTCTCTTTCAATATCATGAAATTTTTCGCGAAGCTCTTTTGATGGAAGGGAACCAAAACAAAGAGCTAAACCATCAATATCAAACAGTGGACAGAAACACATACAAACAAACAATTGAGCCCCAAAATGGCCATAACGTCGCCGTTCAAGAAGCTTTCACACAGCAGAGAGAACTCACGCGAGGAGAAGCCACGGCATCAGCAGCAGCAACTCCCTGGAGCCCTACAAGCTAGGCCAATGCAGCCGACACAACGGATTCCCAACAGCCAGGTCCACCTCAACCAACAGAGACCGCTCCAGAAGTCCAATACTGTCACTAGCGTGAGCTCTAACGCTTCCACACTGGCCCAGCAGTACGAAAGTGATAAGAACAGGCTGATCAAGTATTGTTTCTCCACATACGGTAAGGACAATGTGCTCGTGGATTCCTACATCACCCACGTCAGGGTCGTTGAGGACGCTGTATACCCATCCAGTAAGCCACCTGCCAACTCACCAGTCAATAATAAGAAGAATAGAGTACTGGCTCTAGCCGTGAAGGGTAATGGCGAGGTGTTCTTGCACAAGGGGAGAGAAAATCCTAATGGCTCGTTCCAGATCGGGCGTAGCTGGAGTCTTGCAGAGTTGACCCAACTCCAACGTGAAACTACTTCTGACACTGGATTTACAGCCAAGCTGGGGAAAAGTTACTACTGGGAAACCAATTCACCAAAGGAGAGACAGGTTTTCATTACGAGCTTGGTCAGAGTGTACAGAAAGTTCAAGAATGGGTTAGTTCCTCAGTTGATCAATTGGGATCTCTCTATCTTTGGCCTTAATCCTGAATCTTACAAGGTATTTATTAACCCGGAAACACTTGAACAAAAACCTTCGGTGTCGTCTGAATCTTTGAAGGCCACCACATCACAAAAGTCCGTTCCAACAAGAGACTCGCTTCCAAAGGAGCAACCACAACAACAATTCCAATCTCAGGCGCAGTCGCAACCAAGACCCAGCGTATCTTCAAGAGAATCGGGTTCTTCATCCCAATTCGAACCAGATGGTAGAAGACCTCCAGTTTCCAGCACGGGACCCCACAGAGAGATCAGTACGAGACAAAAAGTGATGACAGCTGCAGCCACTGCAGCCACTGCTACTGCTGCCAGTGTCATTCCTTCGATTTCGATGGTTGACCAAGTGAGTGATGGTCAACAAACCCCACGTCGAGATTCAAGAAGGTCCTTGGACTCAAGGAAATCGCTCGACCCAAGAGGACCAACCCCATCTATTCCTGAGGGTGCCGTTGAAGAACCGATCGACATCCCTGACAACTCGTTAAAAGGAGACCTGAATGAGAAGATGAGAAAACTAGACCTCAATGAAGAACCGACTACCGGCCCATTGAGAACATCAAGAGACGTTCCTTCGCAAGAACTTTCTCCACACAAAGAACAAGTTGATGAAGCTCCCTTAGACAAACCTTACAGTTCGATGCTGCTACCAGAAACATCATCAAGCTCTGAACAATCGTCAACCAAACAAGGCTCCAAGGATCAACTGAGCAAGCAGAAGAGTATAAATGAATCTTTCAAAGATATTCACATCATTGGTCATACCAAAAGTCGACAAGAGTATGAAGAAGAACAAGAAGAGTCCGATGATGGTATCCCTAACTTCTACCAAGAGACTGAGGAAGAGGCATTCCCAGAGTATGAAGCTGAATCCTCGTTGAAAAAACCATCTAGCATCCATAGTGATGGTCCGGATTCAGCCACTGACGAGTTTTCATTTGATGATTCGCAGAATCTAAACACCAGTATGGATAGACTGAGAGTTTCGTCCGCTGCAAGAAACTTCGAATCTGAGGCCGAACAGATTAATGACAGCTATGATGGCAGCAACTTTTTGAAGACAGAACCAACTCATCACTTGCAAATCAAGAACAGGACTAGACGTGCTGACACTGTGACTTCTGCCATTGAGATGAATATGCAGAACAGTTTGGAGTCCTCATTAGATGACATATTTGACAATATCAACTGGGATCCAAATGATGATGCTGATACTCTGAGTCAAAAGCTTCTTCAAGAATTAGCCACCACCGAATATGAATCTGTGAAGCAAATGATTGATATCTCTGAGAAGTCATCAAGTCTATCCAAGTACTCTGGTGCTATCATTGAAGAATCCGACAAATTACAACCATTACTGACATTGTTTGCCGTTGAATTAGGTGGATTTGTAAAAAACATCCAGCACATTGAAAAAGAGAGTGCAGGCCTACAAGTAGAATCAGTGAACAAGAAAAAACTATGGAAACAATTACAGGATATCTTGAACACGGTCTCTGTTGATGAAAGCTCATTGAGATTCCTCTTGAATTCAGATATTGATCGTGATATGCACAGAATTGAACCAATATTGGCGGAACTTCAATCCGCAATCAATGCTATCAAGGGTAGTGACGAAGATGCTGATCTGGGCGATATGAGAGCATTACAAGAGAGAAGAGCCAAGTATGAATCTGTGATCACCGATTTCTTGCGTAAATTGGTAGGTGACTTGAACCAAAGATTTCAATACACTTTCAACCAGTTGTTACAAACAGATCCTGAAAATACAGATATCAGAAGTGGGTTATCCAGATTGTTGATCTATTCTTCCTTGACTATCTTCATTAAGGATATTTCAGAGGAATCCTTTGACGAATTGATTGGTGGCTGGGAAGGTACAGCTAACACCTTCTATGAAAAAGTTTTTGGAACATTATATCAAAAGTTGTCAAACGCTACTAAGAGTGAAGACAAATTCTCATTGGCCAATGCTAAGGTTTTCAAGGCTATACCATCTTCCGGGCTCTTGAAGAAACAAATTGATAACAAACAGGATTTACTGAGACAGAGATTTGGACTTGCAGAAGAATCGGACAGTGCACCAGAAGAACCAAAGGTTGTTGGTAATCCGGTTGCATCATCCCTATTGCAGACTTTAGAAAGATTGCAAAACCACATCATCTTACAACAAGACTTTGTCTTGAAGTTCTTCCACATTTCCACTGATAATTTGAATATTGCTTCATTTATCGAAACTCATCCTGTTGAGGAAAGACTAAACATCTTGGGTAAGAATATCGACGGTATTGAAACTGATAGAGAGAATGCGAGAGAGTTGTATCAATCAATGGTGTCCATTTTCCAGCCTGGTGTTGACACAGTTGCTAAATCCATTGTTCAAAATTTGAGATACAACCAAAAGAACTCTCCAATGGTCATTTTATACTTGGAGTTGTTTGAGAAAAGATATGGGTCAAGTAATCAGGAATTCTTATTGCGTTATTTCAAGAGCCTTGCTGAAAAGTTGAAATCTGACTGGATAAGATTCATCGATAATGAGGTCAAAAACATCAAGAAGTCCACTCTGGCGCCAAAACTTGTCATTGAAATTTCCCCAATTGTCCGGAATTTCTCCTTGTTAATCACTGAGTTAGAGTCAAGTTACATTGCTGGATTGCCGAAAGATTTCTCCAATACTAATAGCGTATCTTTAGAGTCTAGGACTCTGATCAATGATGCTTATGAACAACTATCTAAGGCTATCATTTCAAATCTCGAGAATGAAGGAAAATCCACGAATAACAACGCTGATAGATTGACTTTGCATATCGAAGATGGCAACAGGTATAGATTAAACCATTTGGTGAACATAATCCAAAATTCCAACTGGTTAGCCGAAACATTGACCCCGTTGAAACTGACCCCGTTGAACAACTCAATCGATACTGCCAAAAAAGTTTTCACCATCTCAAGAGACCTTTATGTCCGCAGTCTGTTGGATCAAAACTTTGGTAAAATCTCCTCTTTTGTCGCTGATGTTGAAAGTTTGATCAAGGAAATCAATTCTTCAAACCTCGTTGACCCTTCTAAAAGAAATGCTTACAGTAAGGCCAACTTATCCAAGATTGTCTCCAGTTATGATTCCAAGGAGATCAACAAAATTGTTTCCAAGTTGAGAGAGCAAGTGACCTCTGATTTCAAAGACTCCACTGATTCCAACATACAAAAGCAAATCATTGATAAGGTGTGGTCTGCGTTACAGGCTCAATTTGTCTCTACCACCATTGGTTTGGAACAAATCACCACAAGGTATTACAGGGATGTCGATACCCATTTCATCAAAAAGGATATTATTGCTGCTTTCAACGCTGCGAGACTATAGATCATGAATGAACGTTATGTACTTTTTATTCATAAATGGGATTTTCTATTTAGCGTAGTTATAACAACCATCGAAGAATTCGTATTCTAAGTCACACATCTCCTTGAAAACTTTATCCACGCTTTCATCGCCGACCCTATCAACTTCAGATCTTAAAAGCTCAACCCATGGAGTGAAAATTGGACCACTATGTAGATCGATCCACTCTTTATATTTCCACTCTAGATCATGAGGAATGATCTTTGCATCAATAGCATCTTGGGCCCATTTGAGGTAAACTTCCTCCATTAAATAGGTAGCTGTGATTAAAACTGGATAAGAATGATTCCCTTCTAGCAAGTATCTTAGATAATCAACGTATCTATCAGCAGCAGGAACCCGAACGTTTTTGATCTTCTCTAATTGATCCTTCTCCAGATTTTTGGACAATTGATCAATGCAGATCTGAAAGTAGTCATTCTCATCATTAGCAAAGAACCCAATTTGCTTACTCAGTTTGATCTGAACAGTATCATCATCACACAACGAAGCGGTTTTACATGTTAATCTCAAACCAAATTGGAAGAATCTTAAATCCTGGAACAAATATACCAGTAACTTGTCATCTGATAGAGTGCCTTTACACAGCTCTGTAGTGAATGCATGTGTTGTGGCCTTTGTGAATTGATCATGAAACTTTTGCACAAGTGAATCAGCAAACGACATCTCTGGTAGCAATTGAACTAACTTATTCACATTGAAGATGCATGGAGAGAAGCCATTCCTTTTATATATTTTTGGAATCAACCCGAATTATAATAAGATGCTCTTAGAAGGGATCAGTGATTCACGCCTAGACGTTTCATGTGATTTTCACGTGACATGACAGATTTTCTGGTTTCTGGAAGTTGATTAAAATTTACAAAACATCCACATTCTATCAAAGAAAACACTTAATAAAGACAGTCACAAAACATAGAAACTCTGATCTTATAGCCAGAATGGTCGTCGACACCACATACTACGAGACGTTAGAAATCTCTGTAGATGCTACAGCTGCCGATATCAAGAAAGCCTACAGAAAAAAGTCTATCAAGGCACACCCTGATAAGAACAGAGATGATCCACTTGCAACAGAGAAGTTCCAGGCCATTTCAGAGGCATACCAGGTGCTTAGTGATGAGACGTTGAGAGCTAAGTACGATAAGTTTGGTAAAGAGAGTGCTGTTCCAAATGAAGGTTTTGAAGATGCTGGGGAATACTTCGCTATGATCTTTGGTGGTGAGGCGTTTGTGTCATACATTGGTGAATTGAGTTTGTTGAAAGATTTAAACAAGAGTGCAGAACTTAATGAGGAAGAAGAAGAAAATAAGAAGAAGCAAAAGTCCAAAGAGGACGAAGAAAATGCCGCAAAGGCAAAAACTGCTCAATATACCACTCAAGCTCAAAATGAGACAGAATCCAAACCAGATACACCCCAAAGCACAAAAGACAGGGAACGCCAAGAAGAAATCAAACAATCACAAGAAAGGCTAAGACTGCTACATACTCCATATACTGCAGAGGCTTTAGAATCCACAACTACTGAAACCGCTGAAACTGAGACAAAAGAAGAACCAAAGGAGAAATCTAAACTGGAAGAACATGAAGAAGAAGTTCGTAAGAAGAAGGAAGAATCTATAGAGAGGTTATCCAAGAAACTAATAGAGCGATTGTCAGTTCTTACAGAATCTGCATATGATGAACCTTGCAAGAAGTCATTTCAAGAAAAGTTTGAAATTGAAGCCAATACCTTAAAGATGGAGTCCTTTGGTTTGGATATCGTCCACACCATTGGTCATGTGTATTCTGAGAAAGCCCGTATCTTTCTAGACTCTCAAAAGTTTCTAGGTATTCAAGGTTTCTTCACCAGTGTTCAAGCAAAAGGTGGTATTGTAATGGATACATTCAGGACAGTGTCATCAGCATTGGACGCTCAATCCACTATGCAAGAACTACAGAAATTACAGGACCTGAAGGCCACTGAAGGTGAATTAAAAGATGAAAAGACAGGTGAAGTGATAGCTAAGCCAACTGATGAAGAAATTGCAGAACTGGAGAAACTATTAATGGGGAAAGTGTTGAACGCCGCTTGGCATGGTTCCAAATATGAGATCCAGTCCACTTTGAGAGACGTTTGTGATAAAGTCTTAAAAGATAAGTCTGAAGATAAGAGAACAAGAATTAGAAGAGCTGAGAGTTTGTTATTGTTAGGTCAAGTGTTCACAAGAGCTAAGAGAACTAAGACCGAACAGGAGGAGGCCCAAATCTTTGAAGAATTGGTTGCTGAAGCTACGAAGAAGAAACAGAAATGATAAACAGTGCAAGTGCAATATTGAATAGAGTTATTTTTAATACGAATGATGGTGATGGTGATAACGTAGTACATTAAAAGCGGTGGTGGTTCATTAATTGAAATTATCTCGGTGCTCATAACCATAGCATCATTTAAAGAAAAAAATTAGTGAAGAGCCTTCAAAGTGACATAAACCTCATCACCTCGTAAACAGTCCCACAAAAACATGTCCAGAGTCGGTACTCTAGTCCTAGGTCCAGCCGGTGTCGGTAAAGTGCGTACATTGTTTCCTTTTTACCCTCAGAATCCACTAACTAACCCTGATTCCAGAGTACCTTTTGCAACTCCATGGTTTCTTACTTACAAAGCATAGGTCGTCGTGCTCATATAGTAAATCTGGATCCTGCAGCTGAACCATCAGAATATGAATTCACAGTAGATATCAGAGACTTAATTTCACTGCAGGATGTGATGGAGGAGCTGAACCTTGGTCCTAACGGTGGGCTGGTTTACTGTTTTGAATACTTGATGAATAATCTAGATTGGCTAGACGAGGAGATTGGTGAATTCAACGATGAATACTTGATCTTTGACTGTCCTGGCCAAATCGAACTATACACACATATCCCTGTCTTGCCTACTATCGTTAAACATTTACAACAACATTTGAATTTCAACCTATGTGCCACTTATCTATTAGAGGCCCCATTCATTATTGATAGATCCAAGTTTTTTAGTGGGGCATTAAGTGCCATGTCTGCCATGATTCTGTTAGAATTGCCACATATCAATATTCTGTCCAAGTTGGATCTGATCAAGGATGAATATTCAAAGAAACAGCTTAAACAATTTTTGAACCCTGACCCATTATTGTTAGTGAACGATGTTAACCATAAGACTAATCCAAAGTTTGCTAAATTGAACGAATCAATTGCCCATTTAGTTGATGACTTTGGGATGGTTCAATTCTTGCCTTTAGAATCTGGGAACAACGACAGTATTGCCAATATTTTGAGTTATATCGACGATGTTACTCAATGGGCTGAATCACAAGAACCAAAAGAACCTAATGATGAAATTGATTTTGAAGAAGACTACGAATAGGAATAAAGCGTTAGCATATCAAACAATAGCATATAATACAGTTCAACCCTAAACAAATACCAGTTTATTTTGCGTCATTAATCTTCGTAACTAATTCTTCCAATCTTGATTGGATCAGTAAGTTCTTTTTAGGCTTCTTATTAGCTCTTGGTGCCTTCTGTTTGGACACTTTATCCAGTTCTTGGATTTCAATCTTCACTTGCGTCTCCTTCAAAGGCCTTCTTTTCTTCTTGGTCTTTAATTGTTGATCATAATTGTCCACTATACTTGGAATATCTTGACAATCACCAGTTACAATCAAATCTAGATGTTCAATGTAGTCAACAATGCTCATTGATGGTTCATCTCTGTTAACCCAGATAATGCAACCTCTGTTAGCATGTACAGCTTTGGCTAGTTCTTTTACTAATCTTCTAACACCTGGAATCTTCAATGAGGTACCAGCAATTATCAAACAATCAGGTTTAGATTTCAAATCAGTAGCTGAGATGTTCCCGATGTTTTCACCATCTGGGTGAAACTCATTGTATAGAACAATTCTTGGTCTTAAACACCCGATACCTTGAGATCTTTTACCCATGGCTTCTCGAAGTTCATCCAATTCTGTACATTCGGGGCATGGTGGTGGTTGATCACCTTCAAATAATGCAGTATCGATCTCTGAGTTCCAACGGCATTTTGAACAATACATATGCTTGATCGTACCATGGAGTTGAATAGTTGGTGGATAAGGAGGTTGAGATTTGATAGGGACTGTTGTATCCAAGTGGGACAATTTGGACTCGAGGCAATCAATGTTTTGTGTATAATGTCTCAGTAGTCTACCATCTTTAGAGAGATCATTCATCATTTGATGGAAACTGGTTGGCTCCGAATCTTTAGTCATTTCATAGAGTTGGTTGATCATAGCGTGAAACTTGGATGTGGATTCACCATCGGCATAGACCGAACTATCGAATAGGGCCTTCCCATTAGAGCCAGCAGATGTAGTTGATTTCAAGCCTTGAAACAACCCGTTAGAGGATCTGAAATCAGGGATACCAGATGCAACAGATATACCAGCACCAGTGACAACTGCGACTTTTTTGGAATATTTTAAGGCGTAATGTAGGAAACTCACATCTTCGTTATCGATATCGTCATCTTGCTCTATAATAGGGAGTTCAACGTCGTAGGATTCTATGTTCAGGATGGTACCGTTTGGAGGCCTGTATTTAAGCTTTGGTTTTCTTTTCACCTTGGTCTTTGTTGACTTTTCTGGGGTGTTATTGTCGCTCAGGTTGGGTGTAGGATACCTTTCAATCTTGAGTAGTTCAATCTCATTGTCTGAGGAGTTATTTGAGTCACAGTGAGTTGATTTTTCGTATTGCTGAGAAGATGGAGGTGTCAGAAGCTCCATCCTTGCGTTGTATATGGTCTTTATAATTTGTATTTGGAAGGTCTTGTCTTTAGATTTAATGTGAATAACAAACAATTTTAAAGGACGTCAAATCCACTGTTACATTTGTGCGTCTCAGGAAGTTTTGTCCGCATTTTCTTGTTATTAAGTTTCCTAAAGAGGTAATTGTCCGTTTTGAGCCTTAATTAGGACGGATCGAGATTTTAGGCACGTGACTAAATTCGGATTTCTTTTTCAAATTTGTAGAACGTTTTCACGGTCAGGTTTAACCCAAAAAAAATTGTAATTGCAAAACATCAAAGACGTCAAAAGACACGTTTGAAAACACGTCCAATTTCCCACATTATTCAACATGGTGCAAATCAGTGAAGTTAAAGACAACAACAACAGAGAATCCAGAACCGCTGCTCATACACACATCAAGGGTTTGGGTCTAGATGAACGTGGTATTGCCAAATCTATCGACCATGGTTTCGTTGGCCAAACTGAAGCTAGAGAAGCTGCTGGTGTCATTGTTGATTTGATCAAGGCTAAGAAGATGAGTGGTAAAGCAATCTTACTTGCTGGTGGTCCTGCCACTGGTAAGACCGCCATTGCTTTGGCTATTTCCCAAGAATTGGGTCCAAAAGTGCCATTTGTCCCTATCGTTGGTTCCGAACTATACTCTGTTGAAGTTAAAAAGACTGAAGCTTTAATGGAAAACTTTAGAAGATCTATCGGTCTAAGAATCAAGGAAACCAAAGAAGTATATGAAGGTGAAGTCACTGAATTAACGCCTGAAGAAAGTGAAAACCCACTAGGTGGATATGGTAAAACCATTTCTCATGTCATTGTTGGTTTGAAATCAGCAAAGGGGACAAAGACATTAAGATTAGATCCAAGTATCTATGAAAGTATTCAAAAGGAAAAAGTTACCATTGGTGATGTCATTTACATTGAAGCTAACACAGGTTCCGTTAAGAGAGTTGGTAGATCAGATGCCTATGCCACTGAATTCGATCTTGAAGCTGAAGAATACGTTCCATTACCAAAAGGTGATGTCCATAAGAAGAAAGAGATTGTTCAAGACATCACACTACATGATCTTGATGTCGCTAATGCCAGACCTCAAGGTGGTCAAGACGTGTTATCCATGATGGGTCAATTATTAAAACCAAAAAAGACAGAAATAACAGAAAAACTACGTCAAGAAGTTAACAAAGTTGTCCAAAAATACATCGACCAAGGTATTGCCGAATTGGTCCCTGGTGTGCTATTTATCGATGAAGTAAACATGCTGGATATTGAAATTTTCACATACTTGAACAGGGCTTTAGAAGCCTCCATTGCTCCAATTGTTGTTTTGGCCTCTAATAGAGGTATGACCACTGTTAGAGGTACCGATGACATCAAGGCCGCACACGGTATTCCACCTGATTTAATTGATAGACTATTGATTGTCCGTACACTACCTTACTCCACCGAAGAGATAAAAGTTATCATTGAAAAGAGAGCCGAGGTCGAAAAATTACCAATCAGTCAAGATGCCCTTGCAAAACTTGCAGAAGAGGGTACCAAGACTTCATTACGTTATTCTTTACAATTGTTATCCCCAGCTGGTATCCTGGCCAAGACCTTCAACCATAATGAGATCCAAATCTCTGATATCGAAGAAGCTCAAACCTTATTCCTAGATGCTAAGAGAAGTACTAAGGTTCTTCAAGATTCGACAGGGTTCTTGTGAAATACTGGAGACTTGGAGATAATAAGAAAAGTTTAATGTAAAATAGAATGACTCGTTTGTGTTTTATTGTATGTAGTGCGGCTACTATTTATTTTTTGGTAAGGGTAAAGTTTATGTATTTGAAGACTTTTCAATTAATTGATGACACTTCTTTCAAGAACTCAGATGGTGAGTAGATAGAAGTACTACCATATGCGACTGTCTTATTAGTACCTGTGGTGCTTGTGCTGGCCCACTCTTGCAAATTTTGATATTCTAAGTAGTTACCACCACCAATGATAAAGACCAAGGCATCGGAGTACGATTGTCTCTTTGGCTGTTTTGAGTGAGAACCTCTAACCTTTCTAGGGTCAAAGTATAAGTAATCATCAGTAACTTTCAAACGATCCTCTGAGGAATTGGTAGGATCCATGATAGTTTCAACAACGTTAGTGATTGGCATGTTTTTCTTCTCTGGTAATAATTTCTTAATACCAGAGATTAATGACCCAACACCTTCGGTGATTCTACCATCGGTCAAATTGTACAGTTTGGAAGACAAACTACCAAATAGGGCAGAACTGTTACCTTGAGGGTGACTGGTTGTAGTATCCTTGGCATAACTGTTCAAAACAATGGCGGATTCTTTCATTCTTAACGTTTCCTTCACTCTCTTGATAAATTTTAAAGCATCAGTGTTAAAACCTTCATACTTGGCAAAGATATCTTCAGTTTGCTTTGTGAATGCCTGTGGTAAATCTGTGGTTAAGTATAACACAATGTAGGTTCTTAATTTATCCTCCAAGTTGGTAGAATTACCATCAGATTCCAACACTTCAAGAAATCTTTGTCTTGATTTTGGATCGTTCAAACTTTGTTCAATTTCAAAGAAATTATCTAAACCTTTAGCCTTCAATTGATTCAACAATGCTAATAGAACGTTCATATGCATATCTATCACAGCTTTACGTGCCGTTAGTTCGGGAAGTTGGTTCACTGTTTGTTGTAATCTATCATCTGGCTTACCATCAAGGTCATCTAGATTTTGTGATGCATGCCCCTGGGTCAATTCAGCGGCTTTTTCTTTGTAATTCTTTAGTTCTGTATCAGCATTGTCAACTGCATCAGGGAATGGTAATTGCGCATTATTGGCCCAAAAGAAATCTTTTGGTTCAATATCATGTCTTTGAACTTTCTTCTTACCATCTTCTTCAGTTTCAATGGTGATTGTATTTCTTTCAAGTTTGAAAATATCAGCAACAAGACATTGATAGATCCAAGAATGACTGAACATTGCTGCCAGGTCAACATTACGGTCCAATAAAATCAGCACGGATCTTGATGAATAATCTGGTGATGAAGTTAATTTTGTACTAATCACATAGTCTCTTAGCTTGGCGTCCAACTTTTCAGCGACTAATTGAGCTGAACCACCCTTTTGGGCACGTATTATTGGGATTGTACCAATTGTGATGATTGCATCAAATAACCCATCAGATACTTTATCAGCTATCTTGTTGATTTCATCCTCGGTGGTTCTGGCATCGTTAAAACTGGAGTACACATGCTGTAGTTCCAATGAGAACAAACGAGGTTCGGTGACAATGTAATTAAGATATTGGTCGTAAACCTGAAGAACTTTTGATGATTTCCCAGTGATGGCAACTGATTTGGCTAGGTCTTCAAGAAGATCTCTGCTCAATGATGATGTAAAGTTGATATAGAAACTGGAGTACATATCATTCTTGATATCCTGAGAAATTCTACTTATGTTTTCTGAAGTTGGTTCGACGAAATAGATGGCAGGGACGTCAGGTAGTGGAGATCTTGAAGTATTTATCAAGGTGTGAGATGTAACACCAGATTTCAACAGATCATTGACTCTCAACACGGATGAAATGATGGCTGTGCTCTTTGAATCAAGCACTAGGACTTTCCAAATGATCTCCTCACCGCTCAAACCGGCAGTCAAATCAGCGTTTTCGGAATTTATGTTTAAATGAAGCATCTTCTCTAGAGCAGCTGTTTGATTCGTCAGTACTCAATGTTACCCTTAGAAAAGAAAGACTTATCCAAGACTCACCAATCTGCTTATCTCTAAGCGAGACACGTTGTAAAGTGGACATTATAGCACAATGTGTGTTTGTGTTTGTCTCGAGGTGGGTGGGGTCGTTGAACAGGTGTTTGGATGCTTGATTAAGTTACAAGAAGACCGTGTTTATACTTCAATCTGAATTGTTGATTTTCGCTGGCAACTTCCCTTCCGCGAATTTGATGTCACGTGTAAATCACATGTAAGTCATGTGACATTGGATTTTCAACTGATTTCAAATCAAACTTATCTTTTTATATCTGATCAAGTTCAATTGAAATTGATAAATCAATCGCCCAACAATTTCAGGGATAAAATAGTTCAGATCATCTTTATTTACTTTCTTCTACACACCGATTGAAATCTCAGTAGCCAGCAGACACAAATAATAGTCACATACAAACACAGTTACATACAAATACAAACTCATCACACACACGGAATGTCAGAGCTTATCGTTGAGATTAAACAGGTACCCATCACTAAGGATAAACACCTCACCTCGCTACAAGTTGAAAGGTTAAAAGAGGAGACTTTGTCCGCATTGAAGTTATCCTACAGCCCTTATTCCAAGTTCAGAGTTGGTTGCTCCATTCTGTTGAAAGACGGGAGATTTTTGAAAGGTGCCAATGTTGAGAATGCTGCCTATGGTGCCTGTACATGTGCTGAGAGAACAGTTATAAACTATGCGGTGACACATGGGGAAACAGACTTTGCTGCCATTGGAGTTGCCAGTGACCTTGCGAAAGAGTTTATCTCCCCTTGTGGTATCTGTAGACAAACCATCCGTGAGTTTAAAACAGATATCCCGATTTACTTGTTCAAGGCTAATGGGGACTATCTAAAGACCAACATCAAGGACCTTCTTCCAATTGGTTTCGGTCCAGACCATTTGTCCTAGGCTTTTCGCTTTAAGATCTTTATTAATAATAACAGGCGACTCTCTCAATTCTTCTTCTCTTAACGGGGATTTTGTAGTTGATTTCTATGTTTCCCCCAGTTTTCTCCACTAATTGTCCTGGGCACTAATTAAATTGAAAACAAAACATCACCAACTTTCTTTTACGGCCCAATCGCCACCAAATCTACCTTGAAAAACACTTCCAGAAATGTTCACACACGGCCTGAAACGAGCCGTTACTCGTACACGGCTGCCACCGGTTGGATACAGAGGCATCCAGAAGCTCACCATCTCGAACCCTTTTGGTGTTTTCATGCTGAACCTGAGTAAGGCGGCATTGAAAGGGATCGGGTTGTTCTATGGTGGTGCTCTGATCTTGGGCGGTGCTGCATACTTCTTTGGGGGTGCTTACCTAGATAAATATCAGCATATATCCTCAGAGTTGCCGCTCACTGCCAAGTTCAACGGATTGATCGCTGTTTATTACCAGGATATCACTGAGAAGAACCCTCAAGCTATACAGGCTTTGATAATCTCACTAAGGTCCATTGCTCAAGAAGAAGGTTTAGATATGAGTGACTTACCGGAGGGAAAGTTCAGATTGCTAAACTTGGAACAATTGCAGAAGAAGAGTAAAGAATGGCAGGGGACATATATTGATCTAGTCATTAGATTAAGTCTCTTAAAAGCAGAATCAGGAGATGTTGAGAACGCTACAAAATTGATCCAATACTCTATCAATATACCTATGGATATTGGTACAAAGGATTTAAGATCCCAAAGTTTGAGACTCGCTGCTAAATTGGCTACAAAAACTGGTGAAATGGATAAAGCTGAGAAGTACTTGCTCGATGCTCTAAGATTCAATGAGATTTATCATTCTGATATCATTTTCAAAGAACATGGTTCTGTATTGCTTGACTCGAGCTCTAAAATTAATACTGAAACTTTCCAGAACTTGACTGATTTAGGTGTTGTTTACACGAAAAATGGTAATTATACCTTATCATTAGAGATCTTTTTAAACTTACTACAAGTCGCTGAGGCCCAAGGTGTCCCATCACATGGAGTTATCCAACCACAACAGGAAACAAATGTTTTGTTCCTTGGTCCAAGTGATAAGGCCTTGTTGAAGAATTATATTGGTGAAATCCTTTATCAAAAGGGACTTTTACAAAAATCAATCCAATGGTGTAAAGAAGCCTTCAAGGAGTCATATCTTTATTCAAGAACAGATGTCAAATCAGCATTTGTTGCAAAGCAATCATTGGAGAATCTGATCAAACTCTATGAAAAGACTGGTGAGGTTGATTTCCAAACTCAGGCGAAAGAGGAGTTGGGCCGTATTGATACCAATGTTTTAAAAGTTTCAAGTTGGGATTTCTTGACGAATATCTTTAGCTAGTTGATGAACTTACACCCAGCTCATACTCATGTATTTATTCATTCCCTTTATTTATTCAATTTTTTTCTTTTTCAAGTTGTTCTAATGTATGATCTATTATATCTGTCTTTTCCTTGTATAGTTTCCCAATGACTTTACTCTTTAGATCTTGCTCCAATTCCAATTCCAAATAACTTTCAAATTCTTTCTTTAGTTTCTTCAAAATAACTTTCAAGATTAAATTTGATCTTTCTTTATAAACATCACCATCACTAACACCATTCAACAATGCATTCAATTTCCTATTCCCAAAGAGTTCTTGCCCTTCTTGAGAAACGGCTAATGCCACTTCTGTTCTAAAACTAGCAGAGTCTTTACTGATTGTATACTCACCATAATAATCTTTCTCCTTTAAAAAGTTCGCTTGATCCTCATTTATCAATTTCAACACCTCATCAGTGATATCAACATCATTCCATTCATTAGTAGGTAATGTGAAACCGTATTCGCATAGTAGGAATTCGTTGGAATGAGGACCATAACTTAAAAATAATTCATCCCCCAATGAATATTTAGTCCCAGTGATTACATAGAATCCAGACCTATCAATCTTCAATACACATTGATCAACAGGGGAATGATTGATAAAATCAACGTATGGAGCCATGGTTAAATTGTCATCTTTGTTCTTTCCCTCTGGGATTTCCATGTATAGACAACGTGAATTCACACACATCCATGCATGAAGAAATTCATCCTTGGATATAGTGATTTTCGATGTATGTGATTTCAAAAGTGTTTGAACAGTGGTGAAATCTGTATTTAGTTTAGTCAACATCTTTTCAGCATGTAATTGGGTTGTTTTTGGAAGTTTAGAGAAATTGTTTAAATCATTATCATTTAACCAAATTAATGGGGATGTTAAGAAATCCGTTTGTGGTGGTAACATGTTTAAGAATGGCTTCCACCAAGATTTATCACCTCTTTGTTGTTCTAGAACCAAATACAAGGTCACCAATTGAAAAGATGATAATTTCAACAATTCTTCTAATGTTAAACTTGAATAAAAATCCGTCACTTCATCACCATTTTCAACTTCATATTCAATATGGATATGTTTATAACTTTCTGGTAATACCAATTCATGATTCCAAATAGTGATATGCCTTATTATAGTGGTGAAGTTCAATAGATAAGAAGGTGCAATCTTAATGATTGGTTGATGATTTCCCAAGTTTTCAAGGGCAAATATACCACGACCACCGTAATTTGTCTCTTGAACTTGAATTTTGGAATTGATTGAACATTTGGTGCCGTCTTTAAGTAGCCAATTCTCCAAAATGGTTTGATCAGGAGTATTTGTGGCCATTTTTTGAGTGTTTTGATAGTCAATTTGATGATGATGATGATGATGATGATGATGATGATGATGATGATGATCTTTTTGGCCTGAAAAAAAAAAACTCATAGAACTATAGTACTTTCTCTTAACAATGAAGTAATAAATTCCACAGAATTGAATAAAGCAATGAAGTAAGCTAAACACTCATCGATAATCTACAAATGAAGTTCATACTAACTAAATCCCAGTCAAATACGTAACATTGAGCGTTTGAATCAACGAGAATTGGAAGCTGGGATGTCCATCGAAGCATCATGGCATTCTGAATATAATGATACAGCTTATATCTATTTTGGCTCCTTACCTTATGAACTTACAGAAGGTGACATACTCATCATATTCTCACAATATGGTATTCCTGTACATTTAAAGCTTGTACGGGATAAGGAAACGGGTAAATCAAAGGGCTTTGGTTGGTTAAAGTATGAGGATCAAAGATCAACAATATTGGCTGTTGATAATCTGAATGGTACAAAAGTCTTGGGAAGGATTATCAGAGTTGATCATGCTCGTTATGAAGAAAAAGAGTATGATGAAGAATATGAAAGGTTATTGGAGGATGAATTAAAGAATGATTTTGCTGATGAAGTGGAGTTGAAGAAGGAAGAACCTATCAAGGAAAAGAAAGATGATGAATTTGAAGATCCTTTGTTGTTAATGAAGGCACAGGAGGAACGTGAGGATAAAGAAAGAAAAAGTAGAAGCTCAAAGGATGGTGAAGATACACATAGATCTCATAGATCTCATAGATCCAGATCACATAGACACGGAGATGATAAAGATAGAGATGGAGACAGAGACAGAGACAGAGACAGGGAGAGAATACACAGATCAAGAAGAGACGATGAAAAAGGTTCCAGTCGTCATAGAGATGAAGATAGACGTCATGAACACAGATATCGAGATGACCATCGTCGTGAAGATAGGTCTCATACAAGAAAAAGGGAAAGATATGAAGAGACCGTTTCTAAAGAACACACAGAGATACAGAGAGAATGAGAATAAATTTAATGAATTAATGAACTGTTTACAATATTCATATAATCGTAGGATACAACAATTGTCATACATATCATATTAGTATTAACTTCAAACTAAAGTCTCCAACTCCTCTTGACTCTTTGCTGATCTTTGATGTGCTTCTCTTTGTTCATCTTTCAAATCTGAAGCATTCTCCTCCTCGATTAATTCATCAATATCAAAATCAAAATTAGAAGGATCATTATCTGATATTTCAACTCTTTTACCTCTTTTTCTCAAAATTGCATCATTAGCATTAGTTAACCCAGTACTGAATCTTACAGGAAGATCATCTCTTGAGACTTTGATGTTCTTTAATTTGGACAATTTGGAGTTCTTCTTCTTCATTCTTTCTCTTTGTTCCTCTTCAAGTCTTTTAACTTCTTCTGGTGGGATATAACCTTGATTTTGATATTCGGTATTCACTTCGTCATTGATCTTCCTGTCATTGAAAGAAGCTCTTTTTTGATATTTATAAGAACCAATCCCGGAGATTATAGGCAATAAAACCAATAACAAAATCACCAGAAATAACAAGATCAAATAAGTTAGAAAGTTCATGGTTCTTTTTTTGGTGAACTCTTCTTTCCCTCCCGGATCCAATCGGTTGGTTTTTGTTGATGAGTTTCTTTTAATTAATGGAAAGAGAGGGACTTTATGGAAATATTCGGAGAAAAAAAAAAGAGAGCTTACTAAATAAAGAGACAAATTATAGAAGATTCAACTTTCAACAGGACAAAATTAACAATGTTGAGAACAACTTTTGCCACATCAAGACAAATTTCCAGAATAACACACTCTTTGAGACCAAATCAGTTTTTTCCCTCTGTTTTTATCTCCAGAAACAAGTCAATTAATACTATTAGTACGATAAGACTATACTCAGTCACTACCACAGATGGTCAAATAACACCAGAAGAAGTCACCAATTTAAGCATCAATAAATATCATTCAATCTCTGAAGAATATCTTGAGAACTTGACCGATCATTTAGTCGATTTAGGTCAGGATCATCCACAAGTTGATGCTGAATACTCTGTGAGTTATAGTTATATGTATGTCAATCTCTTCGATGTACTAACAATCCTCTCAATAGCACGGTGTTTTAACATTAGAATTGCCTCCAAATGGAACTTATGTCATCAACAAACAACCTCCTAATAAGCAAATATGGTTGAGTAGTCCAATTTCTGGACCTGATAGGTATGTGTATACATTTTCCAATTGGTTTATATATGTGACTAATGGATTTTTAGATTCGATCCTATTGGTGGGAAATGGGTATCATTAAGAACCAAGGAATCATTAGGTGATATCTTGAGAAAGGAAGTTAAGGAAGCTATCGGTGTTGAAGTAGCATTGGAAGGTATTGATGATTAACCTTTCTTCTTAATCTTTATAAATAAAGCTGTATATATATGATGGTTGTTTATGATTGTATAATTAAGAGATCAGACTTATACATAGAAAAAGGGAATTTACTATACAATTTGAAAGATCTGTAGAGTGTATGATGTAAATATATATATATATATATATATAATGTAACGACTTCTTTGGAGGGAAAATCTAATCAATAGTTCAAATCCCCTGGGATGTTACTCCAAAAGTCTTCAACATACTTCTTTTGATCTTCTTTCTTACCACCTCTAACAAAAAGATAGACCCTACTATCAACTGGGGTATTATAACCACCTTTATTACCACTGACGATAATACCACCAGTTTCTTCCAAGATGACCCAACCAGCAGCAACATCCCAGCTTTGACAACCACCTTCCCAATAAGCATCCAATTGACCAGTTGCAACATGAGCAATGTTCATAGCAGCAGAACCAAATGATCTAAATCCATGAATAAAACCTTTATCCTTTGCTAATAAGTTTTTAAAAGTTTCTAATTTGATATCAAAGAGTTCACCATCTCTATCAGAACCACCTTCTAAAGCAACAATTGAGCTTTGTAAAGATAATGATTGTTCAGATAAAGTTGGTAATTTTTCACCATTTAAGAAGGCACCTTCACCTTTAATAGCACTAAATAACAAATCCAAATGAGGATTATAAATGACACCAATTACAGGTTTCTTATTTAAAGTAAATCCTAATGAAATACAAGAATATGGGAAATTATGAATAAAATTGGTTGTACCATCAATTGGATCAACGATAAAAGTTGGATCTTTGGTTAATTTTGTTTCACCTTCAACATAACTTTCTTCACCAATGAATTTATAATCAGGGAAATTGATATTAATCTTTTCTAAAACATTCTTTTCAACTAATTTATCAATTTTAGTAACTAAATCAACAGAATTCTTTTTATCATCAAATGTTTTTTCCTTTCCAGAATGAACTTTGATGATATCACCTGATTCATGGGCCAATTTCACAAGGAAATCTCTAATTTTTGATAAATTAATGGACATTTCTTTATGATTTTGGTGAATTTTGGTGAATTTATTCCCTTTAATCACTTTAAAAGAGAATTCCTTTAATTTGATGAGACATTAATGGTTCGTGGCCCAAACCGATTTAAACAAAAATTGGGAAAAATTGATAAAAATCAATGAAATCAATGAAAAAAGGTCCTTCACTGTGGCAATAAAACAAAACAAACAAAGTCAACAAGATCGACAAATTAAACAAATTAACAAATTAAACAAATCAACAAATCAACAAATCGCTGTTTTATTCTTTCTCTTCAGTTGTGTCTTTTTATTATTGCAAAAGTGTTGTTTGTTTAGTTGATTTCACTGTTAATTTGGAGAAAGGACCAAGTTTAATCATTATTTACAAGTCCAATCATGTCACAATTAGAAGACGAAGAGATTAAACAACTATCCGATGTGGAAGGTGATGGTGATGATTTACAACAAGAGGAACCATTTGATTCCTCGGAGGAAGAAGAAGATGATGATGAAGAAGAAATTGAAAGAATCAGAGATGGTTTCATTGTTGATGATGTCGATGAAGAAAGAGGAGGAGAGAAAAGAAGAAAGAAGAAACATAAACGTCGTCATCAGGAAAGTGAGGCCTTACAAGACCAACAACAACAACAGCAACAAGAAGAAGAAGAAGATGTTGGTCAATTGGATGAAGATGATCTTGATCTTGTGATGGAAAACTCTGGTATTAAAAGATCTGAAAAATCAAAGTTCAAAAGATTGAAAAGAGCTACTTCAACTGAAGATGAACCTTCCAAATCTAAAAATATTAATGACTTCTTCTCAGATGATGAAGATGTTGAACAAGAAGAAGGTCATTTAGAATCAAGAAAGTCTACTGGTAGACATGTCATTGATGAATTGGATGATTTCATTGAAGATGATGAAATGTCTGATATGGATGAAGAAGAACGTGAAGAAGTTAGACAAAGACGTAAACAAGAAAGACTTCAACCTACAAAACTCTCTGGTATTGACTCTGAGAAAGTTGATGAACTTTATGAAATCTTTGGTGATGGTGAAGATTATGCTTGGGCTCTTGAAGGTGAAGATGAAGATGGTGAATTTAGAGAAGATGATTCAAAACCTCAATTACAAGATATTTATGAACCTGAAGAATTGAAAGCTAGAATGTTAACAGATGGTGATAAAATCATCAGAGATACTGATGTTCCAGAACGTTACCAAGAACTACGAAGACATATCAAACAATATGAACTATCTGATGATGATTTCAACTATGAAAAGACTTGGATCGGGTTTAGATTGGAAACTGAAAAGACTCAAGAAATCAATGATAGAGAAGCCTTTTTCCAAGCTGTTTCTGATTCATTAACTTTTATAGCTAGACAGAATTTAGAAGTTCCTTTCATCTTCTCTCATCGTCGTGATTATCTATTGAAAACTACAATCACAGGTGAAGGTGATGATGCTGAAACTAAGGTTGAAACTTTATTGGTTGAAGATGATCTATGGAGAATCGTACAACTTGATATTGAATTTCATTCCCTTTTGGCAAAGAGAAAGCAAGTCAGTGGATTGATTGATAAACTAGATATCACTGATGATGTCTTGACTGAACATTTCCGTGATGCTATCAACATTAATGATTTCCAAGATATTTATGATTACATCTATTTTGAATACAGTCAAAATTTGAAGGATTTGAATCTTAAAAAGGCTCACAAGAGTAATCAATATGATAAATTAAGAAGTGACAAATTATTCGAAATTGTTGAAGCTTTTGGTATTTCTGTGAAAGATGCTGTTGAAAACATTACAACTGATTCAAGCTTACATCCAACTTTAGATGAAGAAAGTTCTCCATTAGATTTAGCTGAAGCCATTTGTTCAGATGAAAACTCAATGTATGCTAAACCTACTCATGCCTTAGAAGCTGTGAAACATTTTTATGCTGAAGAATTATTTAACAATGTTAAATTGAGAAAACATTTGAGAAACTTATTCCATAATTATTCCGTTATTGACATTGTCTTAACTGCCCAAGGTAAATTAAAGATTGATAAAAATAGTCCATATGCTGATTTTAAATATGCCATCAATAGAAACTTGAATGATTTAATTGTTCAACCTGATTTATTCTTGAGAATGTTAGAAGCTGAATCTTTGAATTTGGTTCAAATAAAATTAAACATGGTATCAGCTGACAAATTTTTGGACAAAATCTTTGATTTAATTAAATCAGATGGTCAATCTGATGTGGCTATTGAATGGAATAACCTCAGACGTGCAACTTTAGAATTAAGTTGGAAAAAAATCTTACCATTGATCAGTTTACACATCAAAGAAGATATTCGTCGTGTTTGTGAACGTTTGATCTTCTTCTCTGTTCGTGCTTCATTCTTAACCAAAGTTGATCAAGCTCCTTATCAACCAAAGAAAAATGGTACTGGCTTCGGTTCAATCCCAGCAGTTTTCGCTATTTCTCCAGGTAATGGTCAATATGGTGCTGATTCCATCATTGGTTCATTCATCGATGAGTTTGGTAAAGTTGTTGAAACTTTTAAATTTGACGAAAGTCCAATGCTTCCTCCTGAAAAATTAGCTCCAGGTGATGCATCATTTGAAATTGTTTTTTCAGATGCAATTAGAGCCACAGAACCAGATGTCATTGTTATTAATGGTTTCAATGTGAGAACCCACAAGTTATTTCAAAAAATTAAAAGTATCATTGATGCTCAACAACTTCGTGTTGATACAGATGAATTGATTGAAGTGATATACGTTAATGATGAAGTTGCAACAAGATACATGGGCTCTCAAAAAGCTGTTGAAGAATTCCCTGACAAGTCAAGTTTGGTTAGATATACCATTGCTTTAGCTCGTTATGTTCAGTCTCCATTGTTGGAATACGTTAGTTTAGGTGAAGACATTAAGAGTTTATCAATTCATCAACATCAAGATTTATTATCTGAAGAAAGATTAAACGAAGCAATCAAGAGTGTTTTAGTGGATGTGGTTAATATGGTTGGTGTTGATATCAACAAGTGTGTTACTTCAAATTATTTGGCTGCACTATTACCATACATCTCAGGTCTTGGTGAACGTAAGGCCTTTGGTTTATTAAGAGCCGTTCAACAACATCCATTATTCAGTCGTCAAGCTTTGATCACCAATGATAATATAAGGATAGGTTCTTCTATCTTCTTGAATTGTGCTTCATTCTTAAAAATCCCACAAAACAGAGGTAGAGCCATCAGATCTAATGATGACATTGAAGCTGTTACATTATTAGATGATACAAGAATCCATCCTGAAGATTATGCTTTAGCTGAAAAGATGGCTGCTGATGCTTTAGATTTGGATGAAGATCAAATTGAAGATCTTAAAGATGCTCCAATTGGTGAAACTATCATTGACAAGTTGATGGACCGAGGCGCTGAAGTGTTACACAGTTTGATTTTAGAAGATTATTCAAGACAACTGGAAGAAAGTTTTAACAAGAAGAAGAGAGCCACATTACAGATGATTTTAGAAGAATTACAAGAACCATTTGGTGAAATTAGACGTAATTTCCATTATTTAAAATCAAATGAAATTTTCCAAACGTTGACTGGTGAAACCATTGATACTTTCTATGAAGGTATGGTCATTCCTGTTTTAGTTAAACGTGATGGTAAATATGATACCAAGTCTGTGACTTCCACCATGATTGAATGTTCTGCAAGAAAAGATTTCAACAACAAGCAAGAATTCATTCCTGGTCAAACTTTACAAGCTAAGGTTTTAAAGGCTGACTATGAAAATTTCACTGCTGAAATTTCATTCAATGAACAAGATGTTAAAAACCCACAAGTTAAAAAGACTATCAACAAACAACAAGATAAATGGGACTTTGCTCAAGAACAATATGATGATAGATCAGAACAAATCAAAGAACAAGTCAGTCAAAAGAACAAGAGAGTCATCAATCATCCATTGTTTCAAAATTTTAACGCTCAGCAAGCTCAAACTTTCTTAGCTCCAAAGGAGCGTGGTGCAGTTGTCATTAGACCATCTTCCAAAGGTAACAACCATATTGCTGTTACTTGGAAAGTTGATAACAATTTATATCAACACATTGATGTTGTCGAATATAACAAGGAAAATGATTATAGTTTGGGTAAGACTTTGGCTATTGGTAATATTCAATTTGCTGATTTGGATCAAATTATCTATTCATACATTGGAGATATTGTAAAGAACATCAATCAACTGACAGTACATGATAAATACCATACTGGTACCAAAGATGAAGTCACTCAATGGTTAGAGAATTATTCCAAGGCCAATCCAAAGAGAGGTTGTTATGCATTTGCTTTGAATCACAAGAAACCAGGTTATTTCCTATTATTGTTCAAGACCAATGCTGAATCTCAATTATTCACCTGGAACGTGAAAGTTGTACCTGATGGGTTTGAATTAAACGGTCATTGTTACAGTAGCGTGTTGTTATTATGTAATGGTTTCAAGACATTGATCAAGAATGGTGTCAACAACTCAAGACCACGTCAACAAAATTACCAACCAAATTACCAATCCAATTACCAATCCAACTACCAATCTAGTTACAACAGTGGGTATAACGCTGGTGGCTTCGGTGGCCAATCAGGTTATGGTGGTTATGGTAACATCCCAGGTTATAGCAGTAATGCCGGTTACAACAGTGGTTATAACGGTGGCTCTAACAATGGTTATAATGCCGGTTACAATGCTGGTTATTAGGTTGTGATGTACATTTATTTTGAGGTAGGGAAGAGGTGAGGAGAGTAAGGAGAGTAGGCCAATAGGGCCCTTATGAATCTGTAAAAAATTTCAATGAAAATAGTATATCTTGACTGTTCTTAAAAAGTTGTAGTAATATTTTCTTGGATATATTTACTAATTATGCAGTGAATAAAGCCATGTCCTATGCATTGTTCTTTTGGGATGATAACCGGATATGTGAGTAAGATATCAGAATATAACTAAAGGATCAAGCTTAACACAACCAAAAATGCTACTCAGAGATTTAGCTTAGAAATCAGACAATTCCACTGTTGGGTAAATTTGCCGTTTGAAGTGTAATTATGCTGGACTACACTAGACGAAGACTTGTGGGAACAAAACAGTATCACTACCAACTCAGCTAAAATGGCGAAGAAACCACTTCAAAACAAATGCAATTAATATGACTGATGCTTCTATCCAGTGGTGTCGATCAAGAAAAGCTCTTATGGCCAAGTTGGTAAGGCGCTACACTAGTAATGTAGCGATCCTCAGTTCGACTCTGAGTGAGAGCATTTCTTTTTTTTTGTTGCCAGAAACACTGAATCTCAAAAATGAAGGACCGAGAGACACAGTTCCAGGCACATACCACTACCATCAAAGAAGCACAAGCACATCAGAATTGAATGGCTGATCAACAATCTTTAATGTAATTAACTGTTTAAGACTAATTTTTAATAAAGACTTGATCACTGATCAGATCATGGAGAAAAAGCTTTTCGATATAATTTTGTTACTATAAGAGAATACTGATCTGGCTGTAATGATTATATTAATTACGTTACAAATGGTTAAATCAAAGTTTTGATTCCTCTTCGTAATATAACAACTATGCTTCAATCGATTTCCTGGTTGACTGTTTCATGTTTCAATTTGGAACTTTACAAACCTCGAATCATTCTGCTGGTAAAATCCCCGAGGTTTAACGTAGATGTATCCTCGAGGCTTGAAAATTGCAAATAAGGCATTCTTGAAGATGTTGTTGAATGTGTATGGGTTATTTTTTATGAATTTGTTCTTCAAAAACTCTCTGGTAGTTTGTTGGGTCAACACCAGATAAATATGATACCCAAGTAGTAGTGTTGGATATAGAAACATGATATTACCCAGTATAGCATTGAATAGGCTCATCGGGTTATGTTTTAATCCCTTCTCAGTTGTTAAATTGTGTGATCTTTGGTAATGGAGTAGATGATAATATGATAGTCCTGATAAATAAGCTGTGGAAAAGCTTGAGAACAATAAGAACATGAAGAAATAAAGATAATTCCTTTCACCAACACAATTGTTCAGCCAAATACAATGGTGATCATGGATGCTAATACACTGGTCACATCGGGCGCAGTGGAATGAACGGGGCATTCTCCAATCACGACAGGTGTGACAATACTTGACATCCACTTGTCTATCGTCGCCAGACGGAAGTGTTATACTGTTAAAGTATTCATTAGGAATGTTGTAGGGATCTTCTGTTAGATGAATGTTTCGTGGAATGACCTGGTAGTTTTTATTAGTTAAAGGAACTCATATTGTAAACAGATAGACACTTACACCAGCATCAGAAGTTGCAGCTTTTATGAAAGAGGACACCGTTATGAGCCAACTGTAAACAAATAGAATCACAGAAGCGGCACCAACATTGTGCCAACACCAAGCAGCCCTATAAATTTAATGTTAATGTTTGATGACGGGGTCCAATTGAATTATTAAATACATACTCAAACACACAGAACAGCACCATTGCTAGCACAGACATAAAGGAAGTGAATACTATGATTGGCCTTCCTCGAGTAAATCTGAAACGACCACCCAACAGAAAGAACAACTTATTACTGCCCCAAACTTGGTAGTTTCGCTTGACCTCATGAGTTGGTGAATGTGGTATGGTAATGGCCCATCTCAGCACTCTCTGAGCCAATGAATTCTGATAGAATTTCTCCTGTGTAGTGCTGAGAGAGCTGTGATCATCATGTCGTATTTTCTGTCGCAGATTGCTCTCGTTCACAGACATTGGTGGCTATTGTTTGGATATTCTAGTATGTTTTGACATATTTATAATTGAGATGAGATGATGAGATGAGACTGAATCTGGACAGGGTAACCGATGAATTGGGATGAATGGTCTTGGAAGGAGGAGATCACTGATGACTTTTAATCCAAGATTTGTGCTACATAGATTTTGAATGAATAGGCTCTATGGTCTCACAGAAATGA
This sequence comes from Taiozyma dajiaensis, assembly GCA_030579075.1. NCBI lineage: Eukaryota > Fungi > Ascomycota > Saccharomycetes > Phaffomycetales > Wickerhamomycetaceae > Taiozyma > Taiozyma dajiaensis. The sequence continues at coordinate 2,452 of JAKUAB010000056.1, read as the reverse complement.
CTCGGTCACTGTTTTTATAGCTTTATAACTTCAAGCGGCAAACAAATTGTTTTTGGCCCAGTTTTAAAGTGAGTTCAAAATTTTCAGTATAACAAAAACGAAAATGGAAAAAATTAGTAAGATCATCAAAGATCTCTCTTAGACCAATCAAGTAATGACCGCTACCACTGACACCAGTGCTGACATCCACATCTGTGCTGCCCCAGATTGTGGTAAAGAAACCACATCCACTTTGAAATGTCCCTTGTGCTTAAAACAGGGTCTAACCTCAGTCTTTTGTTCTCAGAGCTGCTTTAAGCGTTGTTGGGGTCTGCATAAAGGTATTCACAAGAAAGATGGTGTGGATTCCTACAACCCATTCCCAGACTTCCCATTCACCGGCTCTGTGAGACCTGCTTATCCACTTTCCCCAAGAAGAGAAGTGCCAGACCACATCGAGAAACCTGACTACGCTGCCAATGGTCAACCAGTCTCTGAACACATCAGTGATAGAACTGGTAAGATTCCAGTCAACACCAAAGAAGAAGTTGAACAGATCAGAAAAGTTGCAGAATGGGGTAGAGAAATCCTTGATATTGCTGCCGCTGCCTTGAAACCTGGTGTCACCACTGATGAAATTGATGAAATTGTCCACAATGAAACAATCAAGAGAGACTCATATCCATCACCACTAAATTACTACAACTTTCCAAAATCTGTCTGTCTATCTATAAATGAAACTATCTGTCATGGTATCCCAGATAAGAGACCACTACAAGATGGTGATATCGTCAACATTGACATCTCATTATACCATAAAGGTTACCATGCTGATTTAAACGAAACATACTACGTTGGTACCCCATCCAAAGATGCCATTAATGTCGTCGAAACTGCTAGAGAATGTCTTGATCTAGCCATTGCTGCCTGTAAACCTGGTGTCGCCTTCAGATCATTGGGTGACATTATTGAAAAACACGCCAAATCCAAAAATTGCTCGGTTGTGAGAACTTACTGTGGTCACGGTGTTGGGAAATTATTCCATTGTGCTCCTCAAGTTTCCCATTATGCTCGTAACAAATCCCCAGGTATCATGAAGCCAGGTATGGTCTTCACTGTGGAACCAATGATCAATGCTGGTGTTTACAAAGATATCTCATGGCCAGATGATTGGACCTCAGTTACCGCTGATGGTAAACTTAGTGCACAATTTGAACATGAACTATTAATCACTGAAACTGGCGTTGAAGTTTTAAGTGCTAGAAATACAAATAGTCCTGGTGGTCCAGTTGCCAGAAAGTGAAAGTGTTCATTTATGGTAATGAAATGTATAGATGATCAAGGGAACAAAAATGTTGTAGTATTTGTTGAAAGATCGATCACGAACAGAAAGTTTTTTGAACCTCGTTGGGATATCTTCCTAAAACGAGACTTAAGGGAGGAGACTTAGGTTCCGACCTCAGCGATTAGTGATTGACGCCATATAGACTAAGGATCGTTCTTATTAAATATTTTCTCCGCCTTGAGGACTGAGACTAAGGTCGACTATACCCGATAAGGGGAATATAACCGATTGAACCGATTCAACGGACATAGACTATCACCGTTGATGATTGGGCTAAAACCGCTGTTGAGACTTGGCCAATTAGTGTGATACTAAAACCGCTGTTGAGACTGATACAAAGGCCGCCTTTTTGGAGAGGTACACCAGGATACCGTTTACTTGCAATTGATCGAAGATTGGGCCAAACCTCGCAACAATCACAACAAAGATCGGCATTCTACTTCCCTAATGACACTAATATCTGGGAGTCACTAGCTAAGAACATCGAATTGAAGATGGCCTTGCAATGTAAGGTCACGGCTTCAAACTTGAGTTCTGCATATTTAAAAAACGTTTACTTGTCAGATATCCAAAGAATTCAGTTCGTTGTACATTGGAATAATGACTGTGTGAAGGTATAACTAATAATTAACATTAAATTAAGGAAGCTTCTCAAGTACTGTCAATAATTGAAATTACAGCACATTAGTGTTGATGATCTCATCGCGTATGTACATAAGAATTACAAAACCTTGCAAAAACTCAATTCGATCTGGTACCTTATTCTACTCAAGAGCAAACGACTGAAAGGACGCTATTCTGATAAGATCGGATGTTTTCTCATTTGATCAAGCCATCAAACAACCACTGGGCATTCTGGCAGAAACTGGTTCGCTCCATTTTTTGGCAACTGATCAGCTATATTATATTGATTTTGTTCGTATCTGCACCCACTAGTAATGAGATTATATGCTGAGAGAGATTTTTATGGACGGGAAGAGGTAGGTCTATCTAAAAGATTAATAGGTGTGTCTCTTCTCATGATTATTTAAATCTTGATGAAATATAAAGTTCGATGTATTATCTTTGGGTAGATAAGTAGTGCGAGTAATTAAGATCTATGATGTAATTCGATAGCTTAATAAACGT